>PVJD01003428.1:0-163722 GCA_004026545.1 Mormoops blainvillei | reverse complement strand
CAGGCCCTGTCAGTCAGGCAGCTCGCCCCATCGGGAGTATGAAAGGGGCCCCAGGCGTGGCAGCTGAGAAGGAATCAGGGGACCGCGCTGGAGCAGCATTTCCCAGCCGCGGCACCACTGACCTTCTGGGCCAGATGACTCGCTGTTCTGGGCGTCTCTCCGGCGTATTGCAGGCCGCTTAGCAGCGTCCCTCCCTAGTCTCTACCCACTAGATGCCAGTAGCATCCCCCCAGTTGTGACCATCCGAAGTGTCTCAAGACATTGCCCCCTAGGGCGAACTCGGGTAGGGCTGAGAACCACCAGCTTGGAGAGAGCTGGGATCTGTCTTGGGCGGCTGCTACCTCCTGACTGAGGCCTTGTGGGAGGGGCTTTAAGAAGACCTCTTGGAGAGCTTAAGATGCTTTCCTCGAAGTGGAGGGACACAGTGGACAGATGTCCCACATTTTAAATCATGAACTGAGACTATGCTTGCAATCAAAGTGACCTTGGTGCTCTCTTGCCTTTGAATGCCTGCTGGGGTGGACGGGTCTGTCCAAGCTTTTGTGCAGGGACAGGGACAGGAACCCCCGACTTGAGTAGGTTTCATGACAAACTGGGAGACAAAAATAAATTGTTCTTATTATATCCTGTGAGTTCTGCTTGGATCTTTGTCTTTGGCATTCTGTAAATTTAATGAAATGTGCCTGTGTGGATTTCTTTTTATTTATAATGCTCGCAATTCCTTGTATTTCATGTTTATATCTTTTGTCAATTCTGCAAATTTCTTAGGTATTTCCTCTTTAAAAAATTATTCAAGTCTCTCTATTTTCTTTTGAAACCCAGTTAGACACATATAAGCCTTTTTAAAAAATTCTCTTTGTCTCTTCTTTTTATTTTTTAAAATTTTTTAAAAAAGATTTTATTTATTTTTTAGAGCGAGGGGAAGGGAGGGAGAAAGAGAGGGAGAGAAACATTGATGTGTTAGAGATATATCAAGGTGTATCAATGGGCTGAGCTCCCATACCACCAGCCAGGTACCTGGCCCGCAGCCCAGGCATGTGCCCTTAACCAGGAAACGAACCAGCGACCCCTCAGTTCGCAGGCTGGTGCTCAATCCACTGAACCACGCTAACCAGGGCTTGTCTCTTATTTAAAAAAATTTTTTTAAATTGATCTTAGAGAGAGAGGAGGGCAGAGGGTGTGAAAGAGAGATAAAGAGAGAGGGAGAGATCAATTTGTTGTTCCACTTATTTATGAATTCATGGGTTGATTCTTGTATGTGCCCTGACTGAGGATCAAACCCACAACCTCGGTGCATCAGAACAACACTCTAGCTAACTGAGCTGCCCAGCCAGGGCCTCTTCGTCTCTTACCTGTTTAGCAAATATTTATTAAGCGCTATGCCAGGCACAGTTCTGGCATTTGGCCTAGTTAATCTCGCTTGTGGATCTTCACCAGTCTTTTTCATTTTTCGCCTCTGGGTAATCTTTTCAGGTCTGTCTTCTAGTTTTCCAATTTCCCGTCAGTTTTGTTTAATCTTTTGTTTCAAATGCCTATTGAATTTTAATTTGGGTAATGAGATTTTTCCATTTTAGAATTTCTGATTAGATCTTTTCAAACTAGTCTGTTTTTTTCTTGATAGTATTGTGTTCCTCGCTCCTGTTTTTAATTCAACCTTATTTCTTCAAAACTTAAAGATAAGCATTTCATATTTTGCATCGAATAATTCCAGCATCCGAAGTTCGTTTTCTCCTGGCTTTTATTGGCTTTTGTTTTGTGTATTAAATTTTAGATCGTGAGCTTATATTCAGTGGGAATGCAGGAGGCCTGTGATGACAGCGCATCCCTTCAGAGGGGGCTGTGTTGGCTTCTGCCAGGTGCTCTGTATTAGGACAACTTTAAATTTGTAAAAACTGGTTTGGCTGAGTGGATTGAGTCCTGGTCTGCAAACCGAAAGGTCACCAGTTTGATTCCCAGTCAGGCACATGCCTGGGTTGGCAGCCAGGTTCCCACTGGGGGCATGCAAGAGGCAGCCAGTCAATGTGTCTCCCTCCCTCCCCATCTCTCTAAAAATAAATAAATAAAATCTTTTAAAAAATATGTTTGTTGATTTGAGAGAGAGAGAGAGACATCGATGTGAGAGAGAAACATCGATTGGTTGCCTCCCATACGTGCCCTGCTCAAGGACTGAATCTTCAACCTAGGCATGTGCCCCGACAGGGAATCAAACCCCCAACCTTTTGGTGTACAGAACGACACTCCAACTAACTGAGCCACACCAGCCAGGGCTGTACCAGGACCACTTTAAAGTCATTTGCAAGTTTAATATTTCCTGAATCATCCCAATGGCATAAACTCACACTCCAATCTCTCATGAGGCTTGGGTTGTTAGAAAGTCTGAATCTTTTTTGCACCCAGAGTCTAAGCCAAGACACTCAAATTTCCTTGTCACCTCCCTCTGCCAGGGCAAAGATTTTCTAGTCCACACTTCTAAAGAGGTTGTAGCTCTGCAGTTTTTGACTTTTGGCAGGCATCTTTGTTCCGATTTTCCACTTTGCAAAGCCTTGTCTTCTGAGCCCCTGTGGCCGTAAAATCCCCAGCCTTTGGGGTTCCTACATGGGCAGCCCCCCCGGGCAGCTGCAGCTTGCAATCAGCTTACCCCTCTGGCTTCCAGTTTTCGGTTTTCAGCCCCTGGGAATTTCCTGTGCTTTTTTGCAAGCTCAGCATATGCTTAAAATCATGTGTATTATATTTTATCTGACCGATTATATCAGGAGAAACTATATCGATACATTTTTTTTTAAATGAAAGTTAGCCTGCTATAGTGCCAGAAACAGAAATCTCACCATGTTTTCAGGCACACATTTGTAATTCTTCTGGGTTCTGTGTGGTAGGTTGCTTTCAGAGGTTTGTTGCTCTGCGCCGAGTCTCCCAAATGCCACCCCCTTTCTTTGTCCCTCAGTGCTTTTGTAGGTGCCACGCTGCTGAGTTTCTCTCCTCCTCTTTCCTGACTCTGATCTGGGAGTAGCTCAGCTGGTGCAGACGGACGAGAGAGAGGGCTCTGTGTGCCCACTGCTGTGGTCCGGTCTTTGATTCCCATGTGGAGTGTGGGTGGGAGCCCAGTCCTGGGTGTGACTGCCCCTCAGTGTGCGTCTCTGCCAGCCTCCCATCCCAGCACCGCCTGCGCAGCTGCCACAGTGTCCCTCGCTCCCCAGCACACGTGCAGGTGCCTGCGGTCTGGATCAGGGGTCTCAGAGCCTTGGTTAATGTTGCCAGACCTCCCAGATCCTAGCTTCAGGTTGTCTGTCCATCTCATTATATCAGTTTTGTGTGGTTGTGAATCTTCATCTTTTCCTATGCCTTCATGGGTAGAGTACAGAAAATTTCTAACCCGATTGTGCGTCAAGAGGAGAACAGATAAAGACAGAGAGCCGTATGCTCTCACTTATATATGGAATCTAAAAAAACAAAAATGGAAACAAAACCACCAAACCATAAATACAGAGAACAGATCGGTGGTTGCCGGAGGTGGGGGGTGGGGTGAAATTGGGCGAAGTGGGTGAAGGGGATCAGGAGGTACAAACTTCCAGTTACAAAATAAGTAAGTCAAGGGGTATAATTTACGGCACAGTGACTGTAGTTAATAATACTGTATCGTGCATTCGAAAGTTGCCGAGAGTGGATCTTAAACGTTCCCATCACAAGAAAAACACTGCGACTATGTGAAGTGATGGATGTTAGCTAGACTTACTGTGGAGAGCATTTCACAATATATACACATATGGAATCATTATGTTGTACACTTGAAACTAATATAATGGTATGTATTACCATTATATTTCAACTAAATTAAATTTCCATTAAATTTCAACTAAAAATAGTAATACCAAAGAGCGGAGAAGAGGTGAACCAATCGTGGCACACTTACACAATGGAACGCCACACTGCAACGAGGAGAGAGCGGGCCATTGCCATGCACAGGAAAGAGGCGAATCTCACAGGTGCAACGGGAGCTAAAAAACACCCAGACCCCAAATAGTGCATAAGCAGAACTCGTCTCCCAGACAGAGGTAGACATCGTTTATTTCTTAGTGTGTGTGGGAGGGGGATGAGTAGGGGCTGGGAAGGGGCACAAGGGAGTCTGCTGGGACTTGGAACATTCCATCTTCGGACCCCAGTGGCGATCACCCTGGTGTACACTCACAGAGAAATCCCTCCATCGAGGCCCCTGAGTTTTCGTACTTTCTTCGTGCAAATTAGTCCTCAATATGAAACAAAAACAAAAAATTATTATTAGCTATTCCAAACACCCCCAAATTATAAGGGATCCTTCCTTTACAGAACATTTAAAAAATAATGACCCCAATTCGGCAACACCCACCGAAGTCTTAGGTGTCATGGTTCTGTCCCACTTTGTGCCGCCTTTGTGGTTATTACATTGGAAAGTTGCCAGAGGCTGCATGGTGGGTTCTGGACGCAAAACTGGGAGTCATTGTTTCTTTCTCCTATTTGAAATTTTAAGGTCAGTTTATTAACTTTAATGATGAATGTTATCAGAAAAATATTCTCCTAAAAGGTTTTTCTTTCCCCCTTCTAAAAAAAGGAACAGAAAATAAAAACCCTTTCAGCACAGCCTCAAGGCTGTGCCATCAGCCTTGCCTGCAGGACGAAGGGCCATGAGTTCCTTTCAGGTCAGCAGGGTTGCAGCCGGGCCGTCCTCCTCTCCCTCATGCTCCCAGTCTCCCATTCCTGGCACAAAGCCTCCTTGCCCTCCACGGGTTTGCAGCTCCTCTCACTGGCTCTCAGATGGTTGAAGATCATGATCTGTTTCAAATTGCTGTTTCCCACTTAATCGATTTTTCTTCCTTGTTCGTCCACTCATTTCTTTTTCATTTCCAAAAGTCCTGCATCAAACCTGGCCTTCCAACTTAAGACACTGTCAATCGTAAGGGAGCACCATGAAATAATTGTTTTTTGGGCTCCTGTTTCTTTTCTGCTCTATATCCTGCCTTTTTTTCCTTCTGGTTTTTATTTAATCCTCTACTGCACTGAGTTTTCTTGCACAGCTGACACTGGTAATCACCGTGCTGAAGGTTTCTTCTGCCCAGAGCGCTAATTTTAAAATGTTTGAGACATTCTTGTCTTCTGGAGTCTCTTCTAGAGAAGACTGCATAAAAGGGGAATTCATCTGGGCTTTTTCACTGCATGTCAACTTGTGCATGGCCTGGACAGCTTTGTCGTTCCCCTCAGCTTCGGATGTCACAGTAAAGGTGAAGCTGGGGGGATTTCTTGGCAATTCCAGATAATGACAGCCAAAGGCCTCTTTACTCAGCCCCCCCACATCCTTAGCGCAGCGGAGAACGAGAGCAGGCCTGGAGCTGCGTGGAAGCAAGGCAGGTAAACCCCAGAGCCTGAAGCTCGCAGCGCTGCCCTTCGCCAGAACCTGGCGCCGCGGCCCTGACCGCTGCCCCTGGGGGGCCCAGACACCACGGCAGGACCACGGCCACGGGCACAAAGCCAGGCCAGGTCACCTGAGCACCACCTCCCGCTGCTCCCCAGTTCTGCATTTGACTCCCTCGTTACTTCTTTTAAAACTTATTTTTTATTACAATTTTTTCCCCAAAGAAACATTGTTTGCATTTTTTCCAGCTTTATTGAGGTATCATTGACACATAATATCGTGTAAGTTTAAGGTATACAATATGATGATTTGATATATGTATATATTGTGAAATGATTACCACCCCTATAACTTTTATAATTTTTAAAGGTTTCATTTATTTTTTAGAAAGAAGGGGAGGGAAGGGGAAAGAGGGAGAGAAACATCAATTGGTTGCCTGTCTCATGGTCCCAACTGGGGACCAGGCCCACAACCCAGGCATGTGCCCTGCCCAGGAATCGAACTGGGAATCTTTCAGTTCAAAGGCCGGTGTTCAACCTACTGAGCCACACCAGCCAGGCCCTATAACTTTTAAATCAAGTGACATCAGACAGGTTCTCTTGGGGGGCCTAATGTACAGCATGGGGACTACAGTTTATAGTACTGTATTGTATGCCTGAAATTTGTAGAGAGTAGGTCTCAAGTATTCTCTCACCACACCAAAAAATGGTAACTATAATGTGTTTTAATTAGCTTAATTATGCTAATCATTTCACAATGTATACATATATTAAAACATGTTGTATACCTTAAGTATATATAATTTTTTAATTGTAAATTATACCTCAATTAAGCTGGAAAAAAAAAAGATAGGTAGTGGCCAATGAAAAAAAGGAAAAAATAGTATATACATATAATGAAATATTGAGCCTGAAAAAGGAAATCCTGTCATTTGTGACAACACAGATGGACCTTGAGGACGTTATGCTTAGTGAAAAGAGCCAGTCACAAAAGGACAAATATGGTAGGATTCCACTTACGTGAGAAACCTAAGTATTCAAACTTACAGACACGGAAAGTAGAATGGTGGCTGCTGGGGTGGGGTGGGGGACAGAGAGTTGTTTAACATGCACAGAGTTTCAGTGTTGCAAGGGGAAAACATTCGAGAGGTCTGTTGCAAAACCATGTGAACAGAGTTAACACTACTGAACCGTACACTTTAAAATGGTTGATGTTAAATTCTGTTATGCAATTTTTACCACAATTAAAAATGAAAAAAGAGATTCATTCGCCCCTTGCTCAGCCCTCCCGTCATCCCGAGTCTAGTGCAGGTGCTGAAATGGTTCTTGGTACTTTCCCTCCTTTTTTTCTGTTAACATGATAAATTGCACCAATAGAGTTTTTCCTTAGAAATTATCTGAACAAATGAAAATATGCACACATCGTTATTTAACGAAGACTCCTAATACAGTCTGGAGATAATATTAACAAATCTCATCTTTCCACGGTCTTACTGGTACACATGTGGAAACACAGTAATTATCATAATGGCAAATTTCTTCTTTAAAAAATAACTTATTGAGATTAAAATTACGTAACAAAATTTATCATTTAAAGGAGGCGCTCGATGGCATTCAGTACATTCCTAAAGTTGGGCAACCACCACCTCTCTCTCGTTCCAAAACGTTTTCATCGCCCCAAAGTGAATCCATCATTGAGCAGTGTCTCCCCGTTTCCCTTTCCCCCCCGACGCTGGCAACTAACAATCTGCTTTCTGTCTCTATGAGTTATTATCTATTCTGGACATTTCCTATAAATGGAGTCATGTGATGCGTGACCTTTTGTGTCTGGCTTCTTTCACCTAGCGTAACATTTTGGAGGTGTGTCCGTGTTGCGGCATGAATCAGTACTTCATTCCTTTCTATGGCTGAACGATGATCCTTTGTATGGATATGTCATTATACTTTGTCTGTTCTCCATTGATGGACATTTATGTTGTTTCCCCTTTTTGGCTATTATAATAATGCTGCTGTGAGCATTGCTGTGCCAGTTTTTGTGTGGACTTGTTTTAACTTATCTTGGGGATGTACCTAGGGGTGAAAATGCTGGGTCATATGGCATACCTGTGTTTAACATTTTGGGGAGCTGCCAAACTGTTTTCCACAGCGGCGGGACCATTTTACATTCCCACCAGCGATGCACGAAAGTTCCGATTTCTCCGCATCCTCACCAACACTTACTAATGTCTGTCTTTTTATTTTAGCCATCCTGGTGCATGTGACGTGATAGCTCAGTGCGGTTTGGGTTTGCATTTTTCTTATCACAAATGAGGCTGAGCATCTTTCGATGTGCTTATTGGACATCTGTATAAATGCTCTGGAAAGATGTGTATTCAGATCCTTTGCCTATTTTTTACTTGGGTTGTCTTTTTACCATGGAGTTGAAAGTGTTCCTTAAATATTCTGGATGCCAGACCCTTATCATATACATGATTTTCAAACATCTTCTCCCATTTGCTGGGTACCCCTTTGGCGCACAAAGTTTTAAATTTTGATGAAGTTCAATCAATCTATTTTCCCCCCTTGGCGGTCTGTGCTTTAGATTCCTGTCTCAGACTGATTCCAGGGCCGCAGCAGGGAAACTGAAAGATGAGTCCGGAGGGCGCTGCGGCGCCAGAAAGTACGGAGCGCTTAAAAAACAAAAGGGGGGGACATGTCAAAGAGGAGCCAGCCGAAAGGGCTCCCAAAGGCCACACAGCACAACTTGGGCAACAAAGTAAATAACAGTAAGTGCTGAACAATAACGCAAAGCATAAAATAAAATAACCCACGAAGCCCTAGTGATATAAGTAAATAACTTGATAAATAAATGGGGGAGAAGAGACAATTCTTCCTTACAGAAGAATTCCAGTTAATGGATGGAGACAGAACGAGAGAGCTAGGAAATCACCATTAGAATATTGCAATAATAACCGCCTCAAGCGAGATCCACAGAGACAGTAAAAAAATCAGTGGTGGCAGTTTAAGGAGAAAATGGATATTTGCATAACCTCAAAGTATCTCTTCCAAACTAGTTTTGAGTTACGGAAGGAAAAAAGGGAAATTTGGCAGCGGAGGATCCTAACGCACCTCAGCTTAGCGAAGTGACCACCACTGGTGATAAGACACGCGGCAGTCAGGAGCCCCTGATGTGATGCGCTGAGAGGGGGCTTCGCCTCTGTGCTCAGTCTAATCAGGAGTGCACACCGGACAAAGCACACTGGGACAGCTGACAAATTAACAGTTCAGTGCTCTTCGAATGAGTCAAGGCCACGAAAGACCAGGAGAGTCTGAGAAACTATTATCGGTTGGGAGTTTAGGAGACACGATATGAATACGTGCCATGCGGGATCCTTGGTGGTATCCTGAAACGGAAAAGGGAATGTAGAGGAAACACCGGCGAAATGCAAGTAAAGCCTGAATTAGGTCAGTTGTAACCTATCAATGTCGGCTTTCTAGTTTGGATCATTGAACTGAGGTGGTGCAAGAGGGTAACATGAGCAGAAGGGGGTGAAGGGTGTGTGGGAATTCTACTATTTTTACAATTGTTTCGAGTCTGAAATCATCTGAACATTTAAAAATTAGAAAAGTCACGAGTGGCTGGCTCCCAACCACCTCCCATCGCAAACCAGACCTGACCCTGTGGGCAGCCGGCCCACTGGCGCCTGAAGGGTCAGTGCGGGGACGCCTGTGGTGGGGTGAGGAGCTGCGTTGAGCTCTCGGGGCTCCTTCCACACTGTGTGAGCAACCTGATGACCCCTGACCTGGACTGTCCAGGGGCCCGCCCAGCAGGACGGGCCTCCCAGGGACCCATGGATGGAGAAGGGGCAACTTCCCCGATAGGCTCGGAGAATGGGAGAAACAAGTGGGCTGAGACTTTAGTCTAAGGGTTTCTCTGGGGTCTCATTTAGACCCTACCTCAATAAAACATGAGATCAGTTTTATTTTCTCTCCATTCCATAAGCAACTGGAGCAATAAGTCTGGCTTCCACAGCCTGAGAGGGGCAGGCTGGGTGGGACCCCAAGGGTGCCCAGTGTCTGAGCTCTTTCCAGGGTGGTCCTCTCAGAAATGCCTCTCCCCCAGCGTTACAGCTCTGAAGGCTCAAGACTGACCGCTAGACCTTCAGTTCTGTGCACAGAACTGAGGCCCCCCACACCACATGCCTGGGGCTTCCCACCCCAGAGGCTGGGAGGCCCTGAAGGCAGCTCTGGGTATTAATCTGTCATGGCCACTTTGTGCCTCTCTTCCCCCTCAGAGGCCCTTCATCCTCTTTCTGGTGCTTTCCTTCCATCCTGCACTTCCTGGATGTCACACCCTGGGCAGACAAGGACTCAGGAAGCTCCTTTTGCGTTACTCAAGCCCCTCGCCACCTGGCCTCAAGTTTCAGGCCCCCTTAGCCTTGGTGACAGTAGATAAGCCTTGCACTGGAGCCGTGCCCCCAGGCCTCACCTGAGACGCCAAGGCCCCACCCTTCCCTATGACAGTCCCTGCTTGCTCCCTTTCTCCTTCCTCCCCCCACCCAGCACCCTCTTCTTGACAGCGGCTAACATGGAGTTAGGCTGCGGGCCTGGGAGCCACAAGTAGGTGGGGGCCTCGCTCTTCTCTGACTGCATGCTCCTGGCATGGAGTTTCCACTGAGGTGAGCTAATTCTACCTCCTGCAGCAAGCCGTCCCCAGGGAGGGTGACACATTTTGCGTCATCAACCTCAAGTGACAGGGCTAAGCCAGTGCCTTGGGTAAAATGAAAAGGTCACAGTGTTGGTTTTAAGAGGAAAGAACCCTGTTTGCAGCAACTCTTTGAGCTGTAAATGATAGGCTGGTAAGTTCTGGAAGGACAGAGACCATTTATCTTCAAGGCAGCAGAAGCCCACAGAATAGGGCAGTGTTTTAATCTATCTCCTGATGGACACCGTGCTGACTGCGCTCCATTTGTACCCACTCTGCACCGCCCCCCCCGCGCCCCGTCCTGGCTGTGCCCCAGGGCGGGCGTCTCCCCTCCACAGGCCGCCTTGCCTTGCCTTGGGTTCAGGTCCTGGGAGGGGAACCAGGAGAGGGCGGGAGGGGAGAGGCTGGGCATTTACTCCTCCAGCTCCTTTCCTAAAGGGCCGCCCCACGCTGGATCCCGCTCCGCCGCCGCAGCTTTGGCCCGGGTCCCATCACAGCCCCTTTGCTTAGCCCCTGTGTGGTAGCAATGGCTCCCAGGGAGTCCTTTGGGGGTTCCCTTAGCCCCGTCCACGCCTGCGCACATGGCTCCTTTCCTTCCAGTCCTGTTCCCCTTGAGGTCCCACTGCTTCTTCCAGGACTGATACAGCTCCTGGGAAGGGCACGGTGCTTCTGGGCACATTCAGTGGGGAGCCTCGAGGGCCTCGTTCAGTCTTCCAGGCTCAACTGCAAAGCCTGTGAGATGACCACAAAGCTTGCAAACAGACTGTTCATTATATCTATAGACAGCTTGCTGCAGGGGATAGAATTAGCTCACTGAACTTGAAAGTGTTCTCACATAACTCGACAAACTGGTGTTAACAAATCCACCGCTATTTTGCGTATCAGGGAGTTTTTTTTCTTGCAGGCCCAATTATAACTCTAACATAGTCAAACTCAAACCCCTGTCCCTCACAAAGGAACTGCTGCAAACAAGATTCTTCACTCTCAAGGCTCTCAGGTTCACATCCAAACAAGGCAGCTCATCCCGGCAGGTCTTTAAGGCCAGGCCCTCGAAGGGCCTCATCAGCCATTCATACCTGAGTCCAATGAGCTGGCAGCCCACTCGGAACAGGACTGAGACCAACTCCTGGCACCGGGGTGCCCGCAAGCGGGGAGAGGCTGGGGAGCTCAGGGCACCAGCACAGAGAAGCAGACAACTGCACGAGTCCTGGACCTCAGTCACAAGCTTTATTGTCTCGAGCACGGACTCGCCACACTTCAACAATTCCACTTCGGGGAGGGGAGGGCATGGGGAGGGTGTAGGGAGGGGGCACGGCCGAGTCCACACTGGGCAGGCAGAGAAGCTCACTGGGAAATCACTTCTTTGATGCCTGCCGCCTGCGAGCCCACCCGGGGCTCAGCCCCTCCCGGGGTAGGCCTTTGGCTGTTAGCAGACTAATCAGCGCCTCCTTTGGGTGGGCGACTGCCTGATTTTGCTGGAAAGAGTAGTATTGTATTAACTCTGGATTAGGCCACTAAAGCATCGCTTCTAGACTGCTGTTAATAAAACCGCATGCGAGAGCTACCGAAAGCCAACAGGGAGGGGGAGGGAGCCGATGGGACTAAGTGGCTGTCCCCAAGAAGGGCTGCCTTTGGACAAGGTCGTGAGGACCACCCACCTGTACCTGGGAGGACTCACAAACTGCCTGGGCTGCTCCCAGGGCAGACTGCATCCCTGTCCTGGTGCACCTTGGGAACGCCGTGATGGGGCACCTCGCTTCCCCCCGTAGCCCCGGCATCAATGCTGTGGCACTTAGCCAAAGCCTGCAGGCCCTCTAGCTCTAGAGGTGGGCGCTGCTGGGCCAGCGCTGGCTTTTCCTGCCACGCCCAGGCCTAGAGAAACTCAGCAGGGCTTGAGAGGAAGAGGGAGAGGTGGTTAGGTTTTTCTTGCCAACAACATCTCGTAGGTTCTCTTCCTGGCTACAGGAGACAAGGCTTAAAAAGCTCTGGGCAGGTGCCTGGTAAGACTGAAAAGGGGCTGTTGGTACCTGTGCATTCTGATGCGTGTGCCTGGCACACACACCCCCGAACGCTCACCCGTGTGTACCTGGGTGTGTATGTACACAGCCAGGTTGCAGGAATGTTTGTGGTGTGTGTGGGCGCTACCCTGCTAGGCCCGGTGCTCAGTCCCGGAACCCAAGCATGTGCATCTGTGGGGCCCGAGTGTGGCTGACTGCAAACACCCCACCCGCATGGCCATGGGTGACCCCCCGCCCCGAGTGTGCATGTGTCAAGGGTCGGTGGGTATACACGTCAGAGTCTGCACAGATGTA
This sequence comes from Mormoops blainvillei, assembly GCA_004026545.1. NCBI lineage: Eukaryota > Metazoa > Chordata > Mammalia > Chiroptera > Mormoopidae > Mormoops > Mormoops blainvillei. The sequence goes on along the minus strand of PVJD01003428.1, from coordinate 151,347 downwards.
TCTGCAGGCGGGAGGCCCAGGTTTGGAACATCTAGTCAGCCCGGGGGACACGATATTACTGACCAGTCAAAATGCGCCTGGACCCCGGTCTAAACCCCTCTGCGGGCCCCTTGCTCTGGCTCCAAGCCAGGTGAGGAGAGGGGCTTCTGTACTTTCCTAATACTGCGGTCCCTGGCCTTGGTGACCACCCTCTGGCCAGCAGCTTGGAGTTGTGTGTTAAGTACGTGTTGGTGTTGGGGGTTAAAGAAGGCCCTGGCACCCCAGCAACTTGAACCTGGGACCTCACTGGGCAGACGGGCTAAGGGGAGCTTGTACCGCTGCTGGAAGGAGACTCAGGATGTGGGCACAAGCAGCCCTGGGAGCTCCTTGGCATGGAAGCGGCTGAGAAAAGGGGGCCCTCGCCTGGCTCCCGAAGACCAGGCTTCCCTCCTTGGTGCCCACAAGGAGAGCCTGGGCCTCCTCGGCCTCTTTCCCAGGGAAAGAGCCAATGGCTCTCTGGGGTCTGGGGACACCTGGGAGGAGGAAGGGAAGGGGGGGGGGCAGGGACGTGCCCAGGGTGCCAAGATGGCCTTCAGGGCAGCTTGTTCTGGGGAGAGCGGCCCGGCCGGATTGCCTCAGCCTCCCCAAACAAATTCCAGACACTGCTGGGCTGTCCTGGGTGTCCAGGCTGAAGGTGCCGGAGGCCAGGCCAGGGCTGTACCGCTTTCTGTGGAAGTTCGTGCTTGAGGAAGCCTCCTGGTCCGGCAAGGGGGTTGAGGGTAGGGGATTGTCCAAGGCGGTGGGTACGTTATTGTTACAAACACTGTTCTTGTCTCCAAAGTGACAGTCCTGGCTGCTGTCTGGAGGGGGCGCCACTGGGGCAGAACGGAGTGACTCTGGTGTGGACTGGGCTGCTCCATGGTGTCCCTCAGGGTCAGTGCTTGTCCTGGAGAGAGCAAGGGCTTGATCAGCAAGTGTCTTCAGGAGCAGCAAAGGGGGTTAGGGAAAAAAGGGGAGGCTGGGCCCCGGCTGGTGTGGCTCAGTGGCTTGAGTGACGGCCTGCGAACCAAATGGTCACCGGTTCAATTCCCAGTCAGGGCACATGCCTGGGTTGTGGGTCAGGCCCCCAGCTGGGGGCACATGAGAGGCAACCACACATTGATGGTTCTCCCTCTCTTTCTCCTTCCTTTCCCCTCTCTCTAAAAATAAATTAAAAAATCTTTAAAAAGAAAGTGGTGGAGGCTGGTGGAGGAGAACCCACCTGTGCCAGGTAGAGGGAACAGCATGGGCAAAGACCCTAGGGCAGAAAAAGTGTCTTTGCTGTGTGTTCAGAAATGGTGAGACAGGAGGTAGGGTGGGAGCTGTGCAGAGGAAGTTGAGAAGAACAGGCAAGAGCAGGTGGGTTTACAGAGCCCCGAGTGCCTGTGTGGAGGCTGGATCCAAGAAAATAAAAATTGGAGGTGGGACTCCAGGCCTTGGTTTTCATGTCTGTAAACTGAGATGACTCCTGTGCCTTACAGGGTTGACGACGCCACACAACGTTGGGATATCGGCGCCCTGCCACTTCTCCCTATAGCTCTGTGCCTCTCTCTACCCGTTTCTCTCTGCCTCTCCCTCACAGGCCCGGCCGTTGGCGGAGTCTATGTCCAAGGTTCTTCTGTCTCTAGGTGAGCAACCTGTAGCCGGAGGTTCTACTGTCCGGGTTGGGAGGACAAGTTCCTACCCCCACTCCGGCCTCACCTACCCAAGGTCACACAGCAAGCCAGGGACAGAGCCGGTGCTGGGCTCTTCCCACCTTACTGGGCTGGCATCTGGGCCCCAGGTGAGTGCCTGTAACACTGTGGGTAAAATCAGGAGTTAAGTGTGGGGTGGGGGCCACTAGGCACCCCCTTAAAATATAAGTGTCAAGCCCTGGCCGGTGTGGCTCAGTTGGTTGGAGCATCATCCCGGAACCGAAGGGTTGGGGTTGGATTTCCAGTCAGGGCACATGCCTAGGTTGTGGGTTTGGTCCCCTGTCTGGGTGCATATCACTGGTCCGGGTGTGTAAGATCCCCGGTCCAGACGCACACAGGAGGCAATCAGCCGATGCTTCTCTCTCTCCCTTCCTCTTTCTAAAAGCAATGAGAAAATGTCCTAGGGTGAGGATTAAAAACAAAAAACAAAAAACAGGAGAGTCAAGTAAAGACTGATAATCATGGGAGTCAGAAATACTCTTCAGGCCCATGACGTTCCAGAAAACCAATTTTACACCCACAATTTTAGAAAATGTAGAATTTACAGAGACTGCTTAAGGAAGAGAGAAAATGCTTATGTTTAAAATATTCAGTGAAAAAAACAGGAGGTGAAATTGAATATAGAGTGTGTGACTTACTCTATTAAGATGATGTATATGCTGCTCGGGCCAAGAGTCACCCACGCACGCTAAATCTGGGGGAGGGGAAGTCAGCGAGGAGCAGGGTAGTCACATGGCCTTAAAGTCTCCACAGACTGATCGTCAGGAAAAACCAGTAAGCACACAGCGGAGAACCCAGATACCTCCTGGACCAGGTGATCAAAATTCAGGTCAGGAGTGAAGGGCAGATGGGTATCATGCCCCAGCTGCAGGGCCTGGAGAAGGATGCGACCCTGGAAAAGTGCTCCAGCCTGAGAAGGACCTGGCTCTGACCCCAGTGACTGGTCAGACAAACCCCGAATGAGGAATCTTCCATTAGCAAAAAGGAGTGGGGACTACATTTCAAAAATGTGAATGTCATAAAAATCAAAGAGAAATTAAGAAAATATTCCAGATTAGAGGAGACTAAAGAGACATGACAACTATATGCAATAAGCTGACTCACCCTTAGCTAATGTACTGAGGGAGAAAGATGGCAGACACTCCTGGGTCAATGATGAAAATGCGTAAGTCCTGTTATTGATGTTACATTTGCTGAGACTGATAACTGTACTGTCGTTATATATAATCATGTCCTTTCACTCAGGAAATACAGACCCAAGCGTTAAGGGCCATGACACATGCAGTTATACTCAAATGGTTCAGAGAAAAATTACAGGTATTATTACACACCGATACACAGGGAGCAAATGATCACGCGGATGGGGCAAAATGTTCACCATGTTATGGGGGAGAGGGCGTATGATGTGGTAGGTCTTATTTTCATTCTTGCAAGTTTTTTGCAATTTTGAAATTATTTCCAAATAAAAAGTTAATGTTACACACAGGTGCATGCATATACACACACATATAACAGCTTCTCATTATTCACAGTAGTTATGTTGTATAAAGTCACCACCAGTGCTGAGTTATCGCATACTGAGCCATTGCTCCTGGGGGAAACACAAACTTAGGTTCCTCTGAACCTCTGATCACGACATCTTAGTTAACTGATCAATACATAACCCTGTTTTATGTGTGATTCTGGATATAGACACCCTATTTAATACATACTGTTGACTCATTAACAATGAACTCAAGGCCAGTACTATAGCAGATCTTCAAATAACACTGTTTTGTTAGAACGTTGATGAGAAAAAAACTGAGTCTTGGCTGAGTCCACTGTCTGTGTGGCATTTGCACCCCATGTCTGTGTGTAGGTTTTCTCCAGGGACTCCACTTTCCTCCCACATCCCAAAGACAAGCACAGGAGGTGAGCTGGCGTGTCTGCACTGTCCACTCTGAGTGGGTATGAGTGGTCCTGTGATGGACGGGTGTCCTGTCCAGGTTGAGTTCCCACCTGGTGCCTGAATTCGACTAGGCAGGTTGGAAAATAATGATCTTACTTGCTTTTATTTTTCTTATATGTATGTACAGCTCACATTTATTTCAATGTTTAATAGTAGAAGTGTTTTGGGTCTTTTTAGAAGTTTGGTGATGCTTTTGTGACCAGAAATATGTCATAGGAACTTTACTCTTATATATATCAATGGTAAAACTGGTTTTGCTATATGTCATTTCCCTTAAAGTTGCAGTTTCCAAGGACCTATCAATGATGTTAAGTGAGGACACAGCTGTGTTCTTGTGCTTTGGGACACGAGATGGCACTTCAGCACTGCTGAAGGACACGTTTGCAGTATGAGAGCTGAAGCAAGAAGGTAGAGGGTCGGTAGCCTTGTTACCCCTCAGATGAGAAAACGCAGGACAGGAAACTGAAATTTTTTTCTGCTCTGCGCATGTCCACACATGACCACAAAATTGTTGCAAATACTGATTTTGGGGTTACAAATAAAATTAAGTGAGTAAGCAAATTTGCAAAGGGGGATCTGTGAACAATGAGAACTGACTGTCCAAGTATACATACATATATGCACATATGCACACTCAGGGAAGTTTGGGGAGGCTATCACTTCAAAACACTACCCCTTGGTCATCTCTGGGTAGAAGAGCTACTAGTATTTTCTTCTTTATATATTTTTGTTTCTTTTCCCCAATGTTTCCCAATAGGCATGCATTACTTTACAATAAACATTTTTTTTTAAACAGGGAAACAAGGTTAAAAAAGCAGGATATAAAAAAGCAGGATCTTTGTATCAAGATTGACTGCACCAGCTCCTCTGTGAGAGACCCTATTGTAAAGCCTTTGCACAATTCATCTTTGTTTGTATTTTTGGTGACTTTTCAGGGTTTTTCCTGCATGTACAGGAGGGCCATGGGACTGCCAGGGCGTCTCCCGGAGCCAGGGTGCCCCTTACCTCTTGTTTGTGGGCCTTGTCTTGCTGGTGGATGCCGTTTGCAGAACCGGAATTGCCAATGGCCTGTTAAGAGTCATGGGCAGATGCTGAGTGAGGTTCACCAGGCTGCAGTTCCTAGTTCGTCCACTAGATGGCGAGGTCTTCTTGATAGGATCATCTCAGTCAGGCTTCAAACCGACCAAAGAGTGGGGGTCCCAGGACCCCCGTAGATGGATGCTCTCAGGGTAAGAGTGCATCTCTCCCCTTAGTCTGAGGTCCTCACGGTAACGTCATGTATGCCTTGCGCTGGGACTCGCAGAGCACATCCTGTGTGTCTCTCTCTACCCTTCAGACCAGGGTTTCCGGGAGACATAGGGCTGCCCCCCTCCCCGGGGACCAGGCTTTCTAGGATAGGGCCGTGCTCCATGAGGACGCTGCCCTGGCTCGCCTGATCAGCTCAGCCCATTCCCATGGCTCACCGGGGACTTGTCAGGACTGCTCCGCATGGCCTCCATGAGCCTTTCCACCTGCTGAGCCTGGTCTAGTGCGTCCCGCAAGGCGTCCTCTGTGCTCATCAGTTGGTGCTGCAGCCGCAGGAGCTCAGGGGCTGAGGATGGGTCAATGAGGGAGTAGCGCCTCTGATCCGACAGCGACTTCTCTTTGTCCTGGAAGTGGCCGGAGAAAGGAAGAGCATGCGTGCGTGAGTGCCTGTGTGAGTATGTGTCAGGGGAAGGCGACCTCTCCTCTGGCCCCACCCCACCTCTGGGTCAGGCCTGAGCATCACCCGTTCCTTGGGCTTCCCTCCCTACCCGAGAGTCCCCACTGAAGCAGGATGTCAGGTGCTTCATGTCCTCCAAGTCCTGAACTCCAGACTCCCTCCCTTCTTTCCTCCTTGAATTCCCCCGACTCCCTCTACCCTGTGTTACATGGGTCCCTCCTCCTCACTGCCAGACCCAAAGCCTCATCATCTCTTACCCTCCAGCCATCTGACCCCCTCCTACAGAGACTTCTCTACCCCTTCTTCCTTAACCAGCAGGACATGGCTGCCCCACCCACTGTGGTCCCAGGAGACACACCTGCCTCGTTCCCACACAAACTTGCCCCTTCCTTCCTGACATTCATGTGTGAATCCCCACTGCAGGACCCTGAACAAAGAGATGCTTTCTGGTTGATTACTTCTCTGGATGGGGAGCTCACCATCCTGCAGTAGCCCCTCTTACCTGTGGATAGGTCAGATTGTTAGATAGTATCCCTTTGCATTGCATCACCTAGATTACCACACAGCCAGCCACGATGTCTGCAAAAGCAGATGCCTACAGCCCCTCCACCAGCTATGTCACCGACCCTATGCTTCTAGGGGTTTCTGAATTTTCTCTGAGGCATGGCTGTTCCTGGGGGGACACCAGGAAGTCACCACTTTCTGTGGCCTGAGAGCAGGGCAGCCTCGGCCCCACCCCAGCCCCGCCTTGCCCCGACATACCAGCCCGGTCAGCTTTTCACGAAGGCCCCGGATGTCATCCTTGAGTTTCTGCTCCTTGATCCGCCACTCAGCCTTGTGGACCTCACGGCTCAGATCCCTCTCAGGCCCTGGGGAGTGGCGATTGGCCTCCAGCAACAATACCCGCAATTCGTTCAGGCTCCTGGTGGACGGATGTGGGAGGCACAGGACAGCTTCAGTCAGCCCTGGACCTTCCACTCCCACACTCCAGCTATCTGCCAGATGCCTAGAGACTGGCCACCACGAGGGGAAGAGTGGCTGTCGAAATGTCACCTGTGCCAGAGGGGCCAGAGTGGAAACATGAGGCATGAAGCCATTCAACCAGAGTCCAAGAGGGACCAGGATTTAGGGAAGGGACAGTGACGAGGACTTGGCCTTTCCTAGAATGTTTTTAAAAATTTTTTAAAGAAGATAATATTTGCTTAACTAAAAAAGTCAAGCAAAGCAAAGCAAAATAGTCATCCAAGAGATCCCATGAAGCAAGACAGTCATTTTAAATGGCTGAAATCAATTGTGTTTTATTTCCCATGTCAACCCGTAATCAACAGGCAGTAGCTGCCTGGAGTACTGTGATGAGAATGATTCTCAGGCCATGTAGGCCCTGCATAAAAGAGTGTGGTGGTCAATTAGCAATGTCTGCCATAGGCACAGGATTAGAATACTGGACACACTCCTTCTAAGGCCTTTCCCTTGCCTGCCTCTGCTGTGCGGAGGGGATAACTCCCTTACTAGGTGGCCATGGGTAGTTGAAAACAAAGTGGAAGTCTGCCTGTACTGCCCGTTTCCCTTTCCTCCTCCTTTGTGCTGTGAATGTGATTGCTAGAGCTTTGGCAGCCACTTTGAAACCATGAGGAGGAGTCCAAGAGAACCAATCAGTTGGCATTGATATTTTTAGCCAACTGTCAGCCATAGCTACTCCCAGATTTCCTGTTATGTAAGGAAAATAAATCTCCACTCGTTACTCTGCCAACACATTCCTAGCTGATCTTCCACTCCCATCCTTAGCACCACAGGAGCATCGAGGGGGTCTTGGCAGCCCACTTCAATAAAGAAAGGCCTCAAGGAAGAGATAGGCTGTGAGCTAAGCCTTAAAGAAGGGACTGGATTGAGTGAGATGTCCAAAAAAAAGACAGGAATGTGTGAGTGATGAGAGACAGAGGAAGAAAGGAGCCAGCTGACAGCAGGAAGACAGACTCCTCAGAGGTGGTAAGACTAGGCTGAGCCCAGAGAATAAAGTGTCTGTTTGGGACAGGGGAATGTATGGGGAGCAAGATAGCAGTGGGGCCTCGATGGAGGGGCCTGGCTTGTCGCAAGTCCATGCTGGGAAGGAATACACCCCAGATGCACCTGTTTAACTCCATCCTGGGCCAGGTCACATTTTCTAGAGGTGCTAAATTTGAAGCAAATCTAGCATGGAAACTCCCAATCTGTACATCAGACGTAACAGGAGGAGAGGAGAAGAGAAAGCATTTCCTTTATAAAAAGATGCTTGTACTTGACCAAGATGCCTTTAAATCAGAGGTTGAACTTCAAATGTTTACAGGGGCTGGTGAACCATGTCCTTGAGTGTTTAAGTAAAATAATGAAGAGGGTGGGGGACTTAGGAGACAGAGAGGGTCCTGCCCACCACCACAAGGGGGCAGGTGCTCTCCCGCAAAGGCAGGTTATGGCTTTGCAAGAAGTCAGCCTAGTATTGTCAGAACTTCCACATTTTTTCAGGGAATCTGGAAAAATCTAGATTTTATGTGCAATCTTCTGATTTTTAAATGCTCATCTACTTTTCTTTTCCGCTAAAGCCTCATATGGATTACACAAACAATGTCTATAAACTGGAACCAAGAGGTTCTCAAAGTGTGGTATGGGGAACACTCAGAGGTCCCCAAGACTGTTTCAGGGGGTCCATGGGTCAAAACTATTTTCACTGTCATTACTCATGAACAATGGATTTTTTTCCTGGGGTCATGTGGCACATTAATTATCTGAAAACAATATTAAAATACGCTATTTTCCAACTACATATGTATATAAGGCTAGATTTTCTCTTATTTTTAATTTTTTTTTATTTTTAGACAGAGGAGAAGGGAGGGAGAAAGAGAGGAAGGGAAACATCAATGTGTGGTTGCCTCTCATGTGTCCCCTACTGGGGACCTGGCCTGCAACCCGGGCACGTGCCCTGACTCAGGAACTGAACTGGCGACCCTTTGGTTCGCAGGCCGATGCTCGATCCATTGAGCTACACCAGCCAGATTTTCATAATACACTTCACAAAAACAATAAATTGCAAAGACTGAATGCAAAATGTTAAACAAGGCCATTCTTCTCGTTAAATATTTCTTGTTTTGCAAAACAGTTACTTTTTATCAAAACCATGTTATTTCTGTTATATGCAATGGGCTTATTATTTTTAAATGAATTAATATTTTTAAATACCCCAGTTTTAATTTCTAATATGATAAGTATAGGATAAATAAACACAAGCTCTTCGGGCATCCTCAAGAATTTTTAAGAGTTTCAAGGCATCCCTGAGGCCAAGATGTTGGGGAACCACTGAGCTTTCCTAGAGATAAGCCAGTGCTTGGCGAACTGTGTTAAGAAGGATTCTGAGGCTTCGTCTGAGCTTAGCAGAGGAGAGTACAATGATCACTGATGATGTCAGCCAACCTTCCTACCCAGTCCATCCTCTCCCACCTCGGGAGAAGGCTGGCTGATGTCAGGTGGGGGAACAGTCAAGGCCAGAGGGAAGGCAGTTGGGTAGCAGGCCTGACTAGACAGCCTACGCTGACTCACCGCTCCTTCCTGAGCAGCTCCTGGCTGATGAGGACCAGCTGGCCTGAGGCATCGTGGGTCTTCCGGGACACGGCCTCCAGTTCCGCCTCCAAGCGCCGTTTCTCTTTCTGGAGGGCATCCACCTTCTTCTCTCCCGATTTGCACTTGCTCTCCAGGGCTGAGAGTCAGCCGGCAGGAAAGAAGGAGAAGGTCAGGATCACCGTGGGAATCTGTCCCAGTCGAGGGCCCGGGCCCAGGCCCAGGCAGGGAGCCAGTTTTCTTGGAGGGGCACAGCGACACACTCCACTGAGTAGGTCTCTCTCATCCTGCCGAGCCAGGCATCTAGGGGCCAAGAGAACAGCCACACGAAGACGACCAGGAGCCCGAAGCACAGCAGCGGGCCCTGTGGTGGCGGGAGGCAGCCCGCCCTTTCTGAGACAGGACCTGGCGTTACACTGCTGCCTGAGCAAGGAAAGGCTCCGGTGTCATCTTGGCCTCGGAGGAGCCTGAGGACGGCTGCCCTATGTTGGAGTCGATTATGCCACATGAACGTGGCGGGGACTGGAGAGACACGGGGGTGGGGGCCATTTCCCAGGATGGGGGCTGTCTCACGGACACCACCACTGGTTCTCGGTGGATAAAAAGGCCAATTTGTCAGCAAATCACAAATCCTGGATACCCCCCCCCCCCCCGCCTCACCCCAGGCTTCCCCTCTGTCCTCACTTCCTGTGCCCTGCTCTCTGCTGCAGCCGGGGTCCTTCCCCACACTGTAAAATCCTGGTATTTCCTCTAGGGGCTGGGGGCAGATACACTGCCTCAAAGTGGCCTACGAGGGACGAAAAAGTCCTGATGGAATTTCACAGCACAGTGTGCTGTCGGGACAAGCTGGCTGGGGCCCCGTTATATTATGGACCATGAGAGGGCTGCTGTTCTCCCACTCACTGCTGCCCAGTGGAAGCCCAGGGCAGGCGAGCTGGCCCAGGCCGCCCTTTCCTCAAGGCAGAGTGTGGGAGGGCACCCTGACCCGGGCGCCAGCCCTCGCCACGCCCCCCTGGCACGGGGCCCCAGTGAAGGCCCCCCGCATCTGCCCTGCGGGAGGGAGACTTACCACTTACTTGGGCCCTGAGCATCTCAGTCTGGGACGTCAAGGCCGTCACCTCTTTGTCCCTCTTGTTCAGCTTGTCCTGCAGGCCTAGGGGAGAAGGGAGAGACGAGGGGCCATTGATACTCCAGGTTCAGCACTGTGGTCCACTGGGCGCTGCCTCTGTCTCTGGGTAACCCATTCTGAATTAGAGGCTCCACTACTGTGTGGTCTCAAGCAGCTTAACGCTCAGAGTTTCCTCAAGTGAAAAATGGAGATGATAGCCGTGGCGCCCATGCCACAAGGTCATGTGCATTCAATACTGGATAGCCTCAAAGCAGCTACAAATGAGATAATGCACGGAAATTGCTAGAAACATTAACTTTCCACTAGTTAATTTATAAATTTAATGTAATATCAGTAAAAATACGAACAAGATTTTAATGCTTATAGGACTAGATAAGCTTGTAGAACTAAAATCTCTTGGAAAAATAAGCAAGAATAGCCAAGAGAGTTTGGCAAAAACTACTTCAGAGTTAAACACCGAATTACCATATGACCTAGCAATTCCACTCTAGGTATGTACCCCTCCAAAACAGGCACTCAACAACTACCCGGACTCGGAACTTCGCAGCAGGGTTATTCACAACAGCCAAAAGGTGGGAAGAGCCCCAATCTCCATCAAAAGGCGGATGGATAAACAAAACGTGGCACATGCATATGATGGAATATTACTCAGCCATAAAGACGAACGAAGCACTGACTCATGCCACAGCACGGATGGACCCTGAATATACTATGCTATGTGAGATAAGCTAGACACAAAAAGCCACATATTGTAAGATTCTGTTTATATGAAATATCCAAAATAGGCAAATCCATAGAGACAAAGAGCAAACAAGTGGCTGTCAGTGGCTGGGGGGAGGGGAGAAGAGAGTGGCTGGTAATAGGTATGAGATCTCGTCTTGCAGTGATGACAACGTTTCTGAACTAGACAGAGGTGGTGGTTCAAACACTGAGAGTGCACTAAATGCCACAGAACGTTTGCTTTAAACTGTTCACTTTATGTCATGTTAGTTTCTCCCCAACTGAAAAAAAATGACCAAGAGAATTTTGAAAGAGCAGAGGAGGAAAGAGTAGGCTTGCCCGTAACTGAAAGACTCACAAAGCTTGAATAATTAAAATATTATAGAATTGGCACAGGAACAGACAGGTCATTGGAAAGGAACAGAAAGTCCAGAAATAGAGTCAGTTACACAAGGGAATTTAAAAATGATAAGGCTGGCAATTCAAATCAGTAGAGAGCGGGGAGATAAGTTTTTTAAACGTGGTGTTGGGACAAGTGGGTACTCTTTCAGGAAAAAAATAAAAATGGGTCCTTACCTCACACCTTATAGAAGGATGAATTCTAGATGGATCAAATATTTAAACACAGAATATGGAACTAAAAAGTACTAGAAGAAACCATAGAATACACTTATAAAAATAAATCCAGAAGCCCAAAAGAAAGAATAAATAAAGATCGAATTAAGAAAATCTGCATGGCAAACAACACTACAAGAGAAGCCAAACCATAAGTGGTGGGAGAATGTTTGCAATGTCATAAATAAGGAGTTTCTAAAAACGAACCAAAAGATCAATAACCCAAAAGGGAAACACGGGCAAAGGATGCAAGTAGGAACGGGAATGGTGTTTCATCCGCAGTGAGAGGAAGGTAAACTGAAATTACATCAGGCAACATCTTTTCCTGTTCAGATTGGCAGAGATCACAAAGTTTGGAAGAAACATTGTTTGATGAGGTTTGTGGGGAAACACCCTTTCAACCACAGCCAGCTGGAGATAAAACTGATGGAGCCAAGGGAGGAGGTAATTTACCTCAACGGTGTTTGCAACAGACCAAGGCTAAAAACAACCCACAATCCATCAGTAGGAAACTGGCTAAATACAGATGGTGGTTCCACACAATGGAATATTCTGCACCACGGAAAAGAACGAGGTGATAAAGAAGCCTTCAGGATACTTTATTAAGTGGAAAAAAGGGGCCAAACAGAGTGGGAGGTATGGCACCATTTGTTACCTATTTGCTGGTGCGTGCATAAACTCTCTCTACATGGAGACAAAAGTTGGCCAACATTGTTGGGGACCAGGAAGGGAACCAGGCAGTAGGAGACTCTTCACTTTACGCCCTTTGAGCCATTTGTAGTTTATACCTGTTTTAAAAATAATGTAAAACCAAATAACTGGGTATTTCTGCGCAATGCCCCGTGCTCAATAAACAGAGCTGCAGTCTCCCTGAGGGTAAGTGGCTCGTGCACACGGCCGGCGTCTCTCACCAAACGGCAGATGATACAAAACCAAGTGGCACCCAGCTTGAAGGCAGAACCAACCAGCCTGTCCCCAAAGCCCCGTGTCTCGCCTGCCCAGTGGCCACTCACCTTCCACAGTGTCCTTCATCCTGATCTTGTCCCCTGAAATGTCATTTGACTCAATCATCTGAAAGAAAAGGCCTGTCAGGGGGATGCTCACCTCAGCCCCGCCCCCTGCCCCCAGCCCCCGCTGGCCCCGCAAGCACACCTCAGCCCTACATCACGCGAGGGGACTGCTGTGGCGGGGAACATAGGTATCCCCTGATATGGTCCTCTGCCAAGAGAGGACCTCTCCCCTGCTCCCAGCACCCCCTAAGCTGCTTGTGCGACTTCCATGTGAACATCTCCTGTCTCCTCTTCTGCTGAAAATGTCTATTATATCAAACAGATGTCTTTTTCCCTGGGATGCCTACAGAGGCTGGTCCTGGGAATCTGTTTCTGCCAACATCCAAGACAACAGCCTTGGTTTCCCCTCCACGAAACGAGTATCGACAGCCAGCGGAGGGGACTGCGTGCCGAGCGTGCCCAGGCTGTCTCCTAGAGGGGCTTCAAGAAATTCTACTTCTTTTCTCTCCAACATGTCTTTTAGATAACAAACCCAGAAGCCAAAGAAAAAATTAAGAAAAAAGAGCTTCGGGCAAACATCAGCTGGCTCCTTACTGCTTCCTTCTCCAGCCGTTTCTGGCCTTCTGCCGAGCAGGCCGTCCTCCAGGCTTGCAGTCTGCCAGGGTCTAACCAGCCCCACAGATCAGCACAGGACAGCACCGAGCAGGCAGTCACCTCCTTCAACCAGCCCCTTGTACTTCTTCTCATACAACCCAAGCCTCATTTTAGTCTCAGCTAGTGCTAACTATGCCCCCTAGATTTTTTCTTACAAATGCTGCAGGGAAAATGAGGTGTACACTAAAACACTGTTTAAAAAGTTCTCACACTACATGAGACCAGAAATCTAGTTGCCCCTGGAAACGTGGGTCCAGGCCGGGACCATGAGTGTGGAAGGCAAGAGAGGTCTTCCTGAGGTCACCACCCTCTACTCAGCTCAAGGTCTGTGACTGAGGAGCAGGAAGCCACCTTCACACCTCTGTCCCCCATGCTCTGTGGCACTACAGCACCCCCAAACCTCCCCCACAAAGGGAGTCCAGGTCCCTGGGGTCCCAGGCCGGAGGCCCCTGCCCTGAGATGCCAATCAGGCCATGCACATGTAAGTGGGTCTGGGGCTCTTCCTCTTCCCTGTGCCCAAGACTCTGGGAGGGCACTTGCTAAATACTGTCACTTCCTAGGAGAAGGTGGCCAGAAGGCTGCTACAGTAGGACCTCAATGCATGACGCAGGCAGAGCCCTTTCTACTAAAAGGCATCATGTACTTGGAACTCCTGAAAATTTATTACTGGAATGCTAAATTCTAAGTTTCAAAGTATAAGGGGAACTGAAGTTCAAGTACCCCGAGGGCCAGTAAAAAGGCAATGATCATGCTGCTAGCTGTCTCTTCACATAAAACTTGACTTTTGCCATCCTAGGCACCCTCTGAGAGCCCTCTGGCAGCGGAGATGGGCAGGCCCTCTGCCACTGGTGGGCAGAAACCCTGGGAAGGCTACTCTGTCTTTGGGTCTCAGTGGACACATCGAGGAAATGGAGCCAGTACTGACCTCACAGGAGTGAAGGTGAAATGAGACAACACAGGGCCTGGCACAAGGTGTACTTGGAGCCACTCCAAGGCCCTCCCCAGCCTTACTGGAGTGAACACAACCCATGTCTGGGCTTCCTTAGTGTGCTCGGCTGGGACGTCGAGGTTTGGAGCAGAACTGATACTGGTGGCAGTAGCCTCTCCAGGGCCGCCCCCTGTAGCCTTCCAGCCCCCATTTCAGGGACCCCCACACTCTGGGGAAATGACCTCTGGACTGTTTGCTCAGTCTCATTAGGACTAGCAGAAAGAGGGCCGCCCTCAGATCCCCTAGGTCAGCGCTCGAGTTGGAGATGGGAGCCCCAGGGATGGGCAGGGCTTGTCCTCCGTGTCCATGCCGGCCCCACAGCACAGGAGTCTGCCCAGGAGGACATGTCTGGGCACACCAGGGACTTGGGGACTCGCAGGAAGCCTGCTCTCTGCTGTGAGGTACATCTCTCTCCAGGCCTGGACTGTGGAGCACCCAGTCAGCTCAGCTCAGACCACCTCTGGTCCCCAGTCACCCGGGCCAGTTGCCCTTCTGACAGAGGGACAGGAGTCTCCTCCTCCGAGCCTGGACAAATCAGTGGTTAAAAGAAACCACCTATTTGAGGTTATGGCTTACAGTTCATGGTATTGTTAAAGGGCAGACACAGGTCTTAAATGGGCATGAAGCTGGGGCAAGGAGAATGCCTCCCTGGGCTGGAAGAAAGAGGCCAATAAACACCTAGACCCTCCCCAGCTGGGCGCTCAGGCCCCAGCTGCCGTTGCCCACGGGCCCCCGCACAGCCCTGCGAGCAGGGTGGCTGCGTACGTTGGTGTGCTGGGACGAGCACAGGGACTCCACAGCCTGGAGTCTGTTTTCAGCAACCAGCAGCTTCTCCCTCAGCCTCTCGGCCTCTTGCTTGCTCTGGGCCTCTGACCGCTGCAGCAGCTCGTAGTCCAGCATCTTCTTCTCTGCCAGGGAGATCTGCTCCTTCAGGAACTCGATGGCCTGTGCCTGGCCCCGGTACTCTGCGTCCAGCTTCTCCAGCTCATGCACCCGCAGCTCGGCGTCGCGGCGCTGGTCCTGGGCCTCTTGCAGCTCCAGCCGGTGTTGGCTGGCCTGCACCTCCAGCTGGGCCCGCCAGTGCTGCTGCAGCCCAGCCAGCTCCTCCTGCACCTCCTGCAGTTTCTGCCGTAGGCCCTCCTTCTCCTTCACGTGCATGGCGGTCTCAATGTCATGCTTGGCACGCAGGTTGCCCAGCTCCAGCTGGTGCTCCATCTTGATGCCCTCCATCACAGCCTTCAGCTCCCCAATCTCTTTCTGCTGGGCACCCGGGCCCGAGTTCAGGGTGGCCTTGAGGTCCTCCAGGGACTTCTGGTGGTCCGAGGCCAGTGAGTCCAGCTTGGACTTCCAGTTGTCCATGAGCCCCATGTTCTCGCTGGTGGCCTGCTGGACCTTGGCCTTGAGGTCCACCACCTCTTGTGCATACTTCTCATTGGCAGCCCGGAGCTTCTCCACCTCTGCCTGGTACGCCCGCAGGGCCTTCTCATACTTGTCCCGCAGCACGCCACTCTCCCTCTGGTGCTCCTTGCTGGCAGACAGCAGCCGCTCCCGCAGCCGCAGGGTCTCAGCGGCCTCGGGGTGGTCAGCAGGGGGTGGGCCCGAGTGCAGCAGGCACTGCTGCAGCTCCTCGATCTCGCCACGCCTCAGGTTCAACTCCTCCTCCAGCTGCAGCACCCGCGACTTCTCGGCCACCGTGGTCAGCTACCAGGGAGAGAGAGAGACAGGGGTCACAAGTCCAGCCAGAGAGTGAGGGGCATGCAACGGGGGTATGGTGGGGGCGCTCATCACCACTCAAGGGCCCCAGCCCAGTGAAGAAAGGTCATGAGAAGGGAAGGGCATCCACCCCTACCCGAGTGCTGGCTTTTCTCAGTGACCTTGCCCACCACAGCTCCCAGAAAGACCCCTACTGGCTAGTAACTCTGATTCGGGAAGTCAAGTGTCTCCACTGCACTAGGCTTGGGACAAATCAGTGGTTAAAAGAAACCACCTATTTGAGGTTATGGCTTTCAGTTCATGGTATTTTTAAAGGGCAGACACAGCAGAGGAAAATTTGCATTATCCTGCTCTAGAAAGCCCCCCAGCTGAAACGGGTTGATTCATAGGGGCTGTCTGGAGAGTGTGGCCAAAGAAGGGTCAGTTGAATGCCTAAAGTAGAACAAAATGCTCCCAGGCCTGCCTCCTGATGGAAAACTCTGAGGTCAGAGTTTCCACCCTGCCAAACCTATACCTTAATGATGTTAATGGTCATAGATTTGGAAACAATATATTTAAAATTTTTACATCTTTTACAAGATTAAAAAATTATGTATTTCTGAAGTTCACTTTTAGTTCAATAAACCTGTTCTTATTTTTACAATCAGGTTTTGAACCCTGGATTAAGATGCTTCGGTGTAGAGGGCTCTAGCCTGTCAGCCAGTTTCTGCAAGTAATCTCTATGCACACACGGGTATATTGCATGAGTACACACGGCCACGGGGCAACAGTTAGTGTGTGACCGGTGACCCCGTGTCTCCAGATGTCCACTGCATGCACACACTCCCTGTGTGCTGAGGCCGACATGCAGAAGCTGCCTGCCGCTCACCCCACACACCCATGCTGTTCATGTCCCAATCACTGCTTGCTGGCTATTTAGCTCTGTTGCCAGAACTGCGGCTGGGCTGTCCCCTGGGCTGGGCCAGCCAGCTGTTTGGATGTGTGTGCCTGCACAGGGAGCCAGTCCCAGGACACGCATGGTGGCTGTGGAGGGGCCAGCTGGGCCTGGAGCCTGGACTTGGAACCAGGCCCTGGGACGTGGGGGGAACTCGCCCCCAAAGAGAGCTTTCCCCAGCCTAGGAACCACTCCCTGACCCATTGTATCACAACAGCCACACCCCGGGCTGACACAGAAACCCATGTCCTGGGGATATCCCTGTTCCTCCAGCCCCAGGTCCTTCCCGCTGGCTCTTCCTGCCATCTATTTAAGACCCCCCCAGGCTAGAGAAACCTGGATCTGTAGGCCCCCAATTTCCAACTTTCCCCAGCTGGAATAAGGGAGGCACGGATAGGTTGTCTCCGTGCCTGCCCACAGGAGGCAGACGTTCCCAAGAGACCCTGATTTCTGAACATGACAAAGCCTTGTCATGGCAATACGTGGGGAGGGAGGAAGGTGGAGGGTCTCACAGGACATTCTCAGCCAACGGGGCCAGCTGGGGAGCAAAGTCACAGAGAGCCAAGTCCCTCCTCCCCAACAGGCATCCATGGGAGTGGAGCATAAGCACGTTCCTGACCCTCCACTTCCCTCCTGGAAAGGGTGCAAAAGAAAAAAACAATTTGAGAATAGCAGCCAAGGACAGAGAAAATAATGAAACAGAGGAGCCCAGGGTCATCCACGGGCCAGGGCGCTGGCAGGCCAGAGGCGGCGGGCGCGTTACCCTGTTGTCGGCTAATTCTCGGAGCAGCCGCTCGGCCTGCGCCTTCTCCAGTAGCAGGCTCTGCTCCAGCTCCCCAATGCGCGCGTGCTCCAGCTGCGTCTGGGTCTGGCCCACCCGGTGGGTGGGGGGTGGGGACAAGGCAGAGGGCACAGGGAAAGGAAGCCGGAGGAAGAGAGAGAAAGAGAGAGAGGCGGCGTCATCTACCATGAACAAGGCAGGAGAACAGGTCAAGGAGAGGAGGTGGCGCGGGGTAAGAGTGGGGGTCTGGGGAGGTGGACCTGCCTCCTGCCCCTTGGTGTCCTGGCTGGGCTTCTTTAAGGGCAGAGGACAGGCGGCAGCGTCCTGCCCAAGAGGGGCAGCAATGGGCACCCGGGGTCCCTTTCGTCACCTCCAGGTGGCCTTCCCCATGTAGCTCTGGAGAGAAGCCCCAGCCTGCCCCCACCCTGTGGGCTGTTTTTCACGCCAGGCACAGGATCCTGCACACAGGGGGCCACCAGGATGAATGAATAAGTAAATGACCCCAAGATTCCGGCGCCCAGGCCTGTGCTAAAGGCGAACGAACCAAATAAATGGCAGGTTTTCAAAAATATACCCACAGCATCGTGATTCTCCCGGCCTGGCCTCCCTGGTGGGGCCTGGACTGTGCCTCCCAACCGCCCACCCGCCTGGGTTCTGCAGAGGATGTCTGGTCTCCCCAAAGCACAAGGACATCTTTGTCCCAGCTCCACAAGCCCCACTTCACGCACTAACAAAGCCTGACATTCTCCAGGCACCCAGGCTGGCGTTCGGGTTCTCACGACAGATCTGCGGGCACCCGGGGCAGCCGGGAGACCGAGTTCACGGTAGGGAGAAGCAAGGGGACCCTCCTTGTCTTCCTGCTTGTCCCATCATCATCCCGGAGGAGCAAGGTTAAAGCACATCTGTGTAGCAGTACTGAAGAGGCAGCCTTAGCGATACAGCACATATTCGTAAAAACAAGAACACACACCCGACACTAGTTTACTAGAGGGAAACTGATACTTCCCGTCCCAGAAATACTTTTGCGGGTCATCAAGAGCTACAGGGGTGTTCATGTCCTTTGGCCTATAACCACGGTTCTGTGAATTTTCCTAAAAGAACTAAAAAGCTTCCCTCTTCCTCTCTCAAGAGGGCAGCATGCTGCAGTGCTAACAAGCAGCCATGCTCAGTCTCTTCCAGAAAATTACAGGCTGACCGATGATGGTGCCTCATCCCAGCCTCATGGGCCATGTCACCGCCTTCCTGTCCCTGAGGTGGGCACCGTAGCACTGGCTGGGACCATGGTGGAACATGATCATAAATGCCCTACCAGTGGCCCCACAGGCAAGAAAAAGCCCCCATCTTCACAATTTCAAGAGCAATTTCACTTGGTGCCCCCCCGAAAGGACTCTTCTCCACCACTTTCAGAACTTCTAGACTCCTGGTCCATGAGCTGGGGTCTTTGTCAGGGCACAGGGGAGCTCAGTGGAACTGCTTCCAGTGCTTGCCTAAAATAAATTCAGTTTAGGAGCTTGGGGGAGGGGAGACTTAGAGGCTAGATTTTAGGTGTGGTTGGATGATTTGGCCTTCCACACTGCTCTAGGGACAAAGCCCAGGGCCTGAGGAGGGGGGATACCACACTCCTGGTTCAGTCACTTGTTGGGTCCCCTGGAGTTAATCTTCTTAAAACCACCATCAAGGCAGTCTCCCCATCTTGCAAAAGAGAGAGGCCACTCCAGAGAGAGAGCGCCTCAGGCTCAGAATCGCGCTGGGACTTCGCGCAGCGCGGGTCCAGATCGAGACTGCTGGGTCCCAGAGCTGGCACCTTATCCCGAACCAACTTGACTCCATGGAAGGGAGAGTCTGGAATGCGGGCACCTCTTGTGGTTGGGGGAGTGAGGCCGGAAGGAGGATAAGCAGAGATGGGGTGACATAGCTGGAGTGGGACCAGTTATTCTTGGTTTCATTTTTTACTTAGAAGGTGAATGGGAGTGAATGGAACTTTGGGTCAATTTGCCTTCTGGTTACTGTGGACATGGTCACAATAAAAACAGCAGCAATAGGATTCTATTGCCCTTGATCTGAATTAGCTGTCAGTCACTGTCTGTCCTCCCCCTGGCCTCTCCCAGCCAGGACCAGTTGGATCTGGGGTGGACAGCTGATCTCAAGGCAGCCAGCTCATTGGCTAGCCTGGGACCAATCAGATTCTCCTGAGAGGACAGCTAGTAGATGGCGGTGCTGGAGCCTGAGCCCAGCCAGGCGACTGGGTGTGTGGAGCAGAGAGGGAGCATGTGCCAAGGGACACGGAGACACAGTGAGAGAGACAGGCAGACACGAAGGCTGACCGCGAGTCATGAGGAGGAGATCCCTGAGCAGGGGAGAATGGGTTTGGATCCTGATGCTGCTTCTTATTCCAGCTCCCTGAGCTACCTGTGAGATTTCCCTGTAGCCTTTCCTCCCTGCTGACTGGAGTTAGCTGCAGGGGTCTCTGCTCCTTGCACCTACAGGCACTTATCCCAGAAGCCCACCCCAAGCCCCTCAGGAGGCAGCCATCCATTGCGAAAGCCCGTGAAACACAACCACATGACCTGCCCCCTTGGCTATGAGGGAAACATCCATGAGAACACCCTGATGCTGGGCGGGGGCTCCTGCGCGGGGTTGTGCCCTGACATCCATCCGTTAAGATCAAGAAGCAAAGCCTACTCCAAAGGGGGCAGCTGGCAGTGACCCTATGCAGATCATACATGTCCCCCCCACCCCCACCTGGAGTCATTCAGTGACAGGACAACCATTTGCATGCTTGTGCTTTGCACTGGAAATTATGAGGGTCTTAATATGGCTCTCTTACAAAATCAGAAGCAATTTCCAATTTGAGCTAAGGATGATCTGGTACAGTGATTACCAAAGCGTGGTCCCTAGACCAGCATCACCTGGGAACTTGTTAGAAATGTACAAACCTCAGGTTCCACCCAAACCAACCGAATGGCCACTCAGAGGCAGGGGCCAGCCTTCTGTATCTGAACAAGCCATCTAGGTGATGGATCCTCAAGTTCGAGGATCACTGACTTGGTTCAACCTCTTCGTTTTACAGTAGAGCAAGCTGAGGCTCGGGAAGGAAAGAGTCTATCCAAGGCCACTCAGGGCCAGGTCAGCATGTGGAGAGGGACAAAATTCACTGTTCCCTGCTCCATCTGAAAGCTCCAGGAGTCCTTGTCCCTCGTCACCTCCCAGGGGGCAGGGAGGGACACAACAGGGAGGCATTCCTGCCCACCCAACTGTGGCCTCATGAGCCCTGCAGTCTCCGCATGGTTTGGTGCGGAGAGCTGGGGTGGGGGTGGGGTGGCGTGCTTTACTAATTGATGTGAGCACCCATATCCCTCAACTCAGAAAGGGTGGGCTGGATTGAAGACAGAAAAGTCCACCTGTGCCCAGACCACCTGTCCAGGCATTATAGCCAAGGAGGTGATACAATCGGCCACCCTTATGGGCTGAGCTCAGGAGTCAGGGGTCTTGGTCCCCGGTCCCAGTGGCTGCTGACTTGCTCTGTCACCGGGTGAGTCTATTTGCCTTTCTGAACCTGTTTCTCCACCTATAGGTTCTGTGACTTTACAACAAGCTAATTTTAGTCAAAATTCTACCTGGAATCCAAGATGAACTAAGGGTCCATGGGTCACCTTTAGGGCTATTACCCAACAAAGCAGGGAGCCCAGCCAATATGTCCTCAGGCCCAGCCCTGTGGATATCCTCGGTCCATCCCACCCAGTGGCCAACACAGGAAGCACGGACACTTGAGCTCCTAGAGCTGAGACATTCCCACCTATGACACCTGACTCTCTCATGACCAACCTCCTCCCCACTCTCCAGGGGAATGACCTTTGACCCTTCTTCATTTCTCCCTCAAAATGCCCCCCACAGCCCCCTCCCAGGAGGCCCGGAGTTGCTGCCTGGACCTCATGGCCATTTGCCCTACAAGGGCTGGGCCTGGGGTGCCAAGAAAGCCAGGAGCAGGGCCTTTGACTGTTACCTCCAGGTCTCCCTTAGTGATGGACTCCTCCTCCACTCGGAACTGCAGGTCCTCCACCTTCCTGTGGGGAGAGATGGGGCTGAGTGGGCTTTGCCCAGGTGGGTGGGCTTCCCCAAGCCGGCAAAGGCAAAGGCAAGGCCACAGATGGCCCACAGTCCACGCTCAGACCATGCAAAAGACGCTGTGCCTGGGGAGCAGACACCTGCCCGAAGCCACATGGCTGACAGAGCACAGCCTCCTGTAAACCTCCGGCCCTCCCAACTTCCTGATCTGTGCCCCGTGTGGAGACCACCGACTTCTCTAAAATGACGGTGTTTAATGCAACATCCTTCCTCTCCAGGGGTGTCGTGGGAATAAATGGAGGAATGACGGAAATGGAAGCAGAGTAATGCTAGTAATCACTCTGTTTCCATCATTGCAGGGAACAGACGCTGCCACATGGAACAGTCGGGGTTGGGAGTGGCAGGGAAGTAGGCTTCTTACCCTGCCGACTCCACACTCACCCACAGCTCTCAAAATTGGGGGCCAGAGTCCCAGTCCCCACTGCTCCCTGATGGAGGACGCCACCCTTAGGGAGAAGACACATTCACCCACCTGCCCACATGCCAGAACACCACAGGAGAGACTCAGGTACATTACAGCTCACAAAGCTGCCCTTCCTAAGGGGCCTCCTGCCAGCTCCCAGCACACGGAGGAGGAAAAGAGGCCCAGAAAGGGCAAGGAACCTGCCCAAGGTCACCCAACAAGTATAGGACAATGTTGGGACTTGTACACAGACCCTTCCTGAACACAGCTCCCACCGTGTTCTAAAAAATACATTTCTGCTCATTGGCATCGGGCATGTTGCCATGGGAACCAGATGTGTGGGCCCTGACAAGCATCTCCGGCAGGTGTAAGCAAGCCCGCCCCTCCCCAGTCAGATGGCAACAGCAGCCTCTGGAGCACAAGCCTGGCTGGAAGCCCCAAAGCAATGCACGGTGGGGCGCGGGGGCGGGGCGGAGGCCGCAGAAATCTGTGTTGGCCAGGAGACAAAGAGAGGCTCCTGGGCCAAGGGAAACCCTGTCCCCTGTCAGCCCTGACCCACCAGGTGACCCGGGACCAAACCCCATGCCCACTGGCCGCCAGGCCAGGGCAGAAAGAATCAGCAGCACAACTGACAGGCTGGTCCCCTCCCAGCTCGGAGCCTCAGCTCCTCCTCTGGGATGTGCATTAATACCTGCCTCCTAGGCTAATGGTAATATTGAGACATGCAGGTAAAGTACTCGGCATGGGGGCTCACAGCCAGGTGCAAGGCGTTTCAAGCATTCATTTGCTGCTTTTTCTCTAAGCCTCAATTCCATGACATGTGAAAGGAAACGAAGCCTCGGGACAGCAGCTATGAGCTCCGTGTGTGGAACCCGGGCCAGAGGGGTGCTCTGTGGGCCTGAGCTCGTTCAAAGGGGGAGGACGTTGGGTCTTCTTCGCAGTGCATGTCTCCCCAGGGGCAGGGGTCATGAGAGCCACCCTCCGCCCCGCCCCGCCCCGGGCATTCTCCTCCTGATAGGCTGCCCGAGCTGTGCAGGGCAGGAACAGTGAACCCACGCAGCTGGGAAGAAACGTGGTATCACCCTGTGTTCAGCACCATGCTGGGTGCTTTATCAGAATGATCGTGCAAGCCCTCCCAACAGCCTGTAGACGTGGGGATCACCACCCCGCTTTACAAATGAGATGACTGAGGCTTGCAGAGCTCATGTCACTAGTCCGCGTGACACAACCTGTCATGGTGGAGGCAGGATTTGGACCTGGGCCTGCTAGTCCTGAGCCTGTGCGCTTCCTTGTCACCCTTAAGGAGGCTCAGAAAAAATGTCCTCCCAGGACCAGGGCAGGGGCAGCGCGTACCTTCTCTCCTCCTCCAGCTGGTTGGACAGGTCCACCTTCTCCTTCCGCACGCTCTCCACCAGCAGCCGGGCCCGCTGCAGCTTCTCCTCTGCTTCTGCAACATACTGGGCCCCAAGCAAGGGTCAAAACAGGATCGGCCTCCTTCTGGGGACCGGGGACCGGGGACCAAGTAGGGGAGGGGTCGGAGGGAGCAGGGGTGGTACGCGGAGCCGGGCCTGGAACCCCAGCCACCCCTACTGCCCTGCCAGCCCAAGGTGGACATGGACCACGGGCCTGATGTGATGGGGGGGGCCCAGCTGAGTGCCTCACCCAGTGGAAACCTCAAGTGCACCTGCTCCCATGCCTAGCACCCCCCTCAATATCTGCCACCTCCCCCAACCCCCGAGGGCCTAAATCATGTTGTCTTGTGAAGGCCCCTGTCACGGCACACATGTGAACTTGGCTTTATAAATTCCAGCACCCAAGGGAGGGGTGAGCTGGCCCCAAATGGGGGTAAGGCCCAGAAGGGGGCTCCCCGGCAGGTGACAAACTTCAAGAAAGAGTAGACATGGGACAGCAGCTGACTCAAGGCTATGGGCAAGGGCTTACTTCCCTGAAATCCAACCCATGAATCTGCTTAAAAGAACAATCTGAAACCTGCACAGTTGTACACAAAAAAATGCGTACATGAGTATTACTTAGAAAAAGTGAGAAACTGGAAAGAATTCGAATAGCAGGGGTCAGCAGGGACGCAGCCATGACAGATGGCAATGCAGCTGTTCAAGCGGGGAAGAATTTTCTACGACCTAGAAAATGCTTGCACTAAGGACGTAGAGAAAAGCAGGAGACAGCTGATATACAGGTTCTTTTATTTTTTTTTAATCCTCTCCTAATTATAAATTTATTGATTTTAGAGAAAGAAGGAGGGGAGAGAAAGAGACAGTGATGTGAAAAGCATCAGTTAACTGCCTCCTACGCGTGCCCTGACCAAGGATCAAACCTCCAGCCTGGGTTTGTGTCCTGACCTAGGATCAAACCCACAAGCAGTTTGGTGTCCTGGACGACACTCAAACCAATGGAGTGTCCTACCCACTGAAAGGACATTTGCCAGGAGGAGGAGCGGTCTTCTCTGTACACACAGGTTCTCCTCTCTGAGCGTGAGTGACCACAAGCCCGGCCTGAGGAGGCTTTTGGTGCCCCGGGTGCCCACTGCCCCGCCTGCCTGCCCACCTGCTCATGTTGTGCCTTGAGCAGGGCAATTTCCTTCTCCACCTCGCAGATGTGGCTCGTGGCCTTGGCCACCTCGGCCCGCTCCAGGTCCCGTTCCGCCAGCAACTGCTCAATGTGCTGCTGCTTCTCCTTCAGGGCCTCTTGCAAGGCAGTCGTGCCTGAGATCTTGCGGGCATAGCGCGAAGAGGTCTCCGTGAGCTGCAGAAAGGCAGAGTGCAGGCAGGACTCAGGGACCGAGCACCATCCAGGTAACCCACAGTCACCCAGCAGGTGACTCCCAGGGTCCTGCTCCTCCTCCTGCCTACTTAAGCAGAGGGAAGCGTATTATTTCAGATTCAGGAAACGACTCCCTCCTAGGAGAGTCATGGCTCTGCCTCATGGTGGGCTCCCTCACCTGGGCCAGGAGGAGCCTTCCATCCTAGACTGAGCTTGGATAGAAGGCTCTCGGCCCAGAAGGGTAGCCTCACCTTTTCCCCTCGCCCAGGGTGGCTGTGGCAACTTTTTGAACCCCCTGCCCTGCACCTTCATGATCTGCCCTTCATCTGTATGACGCTCCTGAACTCCAAGGAAAGGGCTTAGGCTACTGACCAGTGATATAAAAATAACAACAATGTAAATGGATCGATTTCCCTCATTAAAAAGATATACACTTTCATCTTTGTTCGAAAACTCCAAACTGAGGATGCCTGGAGCTAGCACAAGATGGGCAGATTCGGACACCTGGATCCCTCTGTCTTCAACCCCTATACATACATCTGGGTACCCCTCCCCAGCCCCACTCTCACCAGGCCACTGCGGCTGGGCCGGCCCCCCACAGAGGAAGCCACAGAGCTGACGGAGCTGATGGAGGAACTGCTGGGACTGTGGGTCAGTGCTGAAACACCCATAGCCATACGCTTGGTCTTCTTGGCCTTGGCTGGGCTGGTGGATGGGAAGCCGATGCGGATCACCTTGTGGATGGGCGCAAAGAGACCAAACTTGGGTGGGCACTGGAAGTACCTGGGGAAGCGAGAGAGACCCATGCTGCCATGATGGCCGCATAGCCTGGAGCCTCGCCTGCCTCCCCCCACCTCTTCAGAGCCCAACAGAGAGGCTCACCCTTGCAGCCCAATCGCCATACCCAAAGGCCAACAGATGGGACTCCCAGGAAGAGAATAGGGTAAGTAGCGCCTGAGATTCTCTGTAGCTGTGAACACCTGTCGGGCATATGTTTTTTTTGGGGGGGGGTAGGGGTGGGAAATAACAATTACCTGAGCTCTGTGCCAGTCCCTTTTCATGAATGCTCATTCCAAGCCCCCAACCACTCTGTTACTATCCACATTTCACAGACAAAGGGATTTAGGCTCAGAAAGGTTAAGTAACTTGCCCACAGTCACACAGCTGGTCAAGTGGCAAAGCTGGAACTGGACCCCTAGCCCACTGGGCTCCAAAGCCAATAATGCTTGGCTCCCACACAACATTCAGAGGTCACCAGCCATATCTGCAACCCCACTCTCATGGTTGCCCTTGGACCACCCCAGGGCCAAGAAACGCCATCAGCTCTCTGCCCACGGAGCTCCCTGCATAGAGAGGCAAGAGCCTGAGGGGGACACTGTGGGGCTGGGGTGGGCGCTGCCCCTGAATTGAGAAAGCAAAACTAAATTGAGAGAAATATCTGTCGTGAAAACAGGAAGGCAACGTGTTGTTATGGAAACTCTGGGTGATCTTCTCTTGAAGTCTCTCTGGTCAAGGATTCTACACAGGACCAGGGGAGCTAGTCCTGTGTAGTTTCTGACTCACCTTGAAACCGCTGGTCCATCCCTCCTCTTCCCACACTAAGGTCTGTGCTTGGGCCGTCCCCGCAGCCTAGTATACTTTCCTTCTCAGAGCTGTCACAGCCTCATCTGGCCACAGAATCTAACCCAGGGACAGCCAATGCATGAACGCAGGCCACCTGGCCTTGTCCCACACCCGATACGCCCATCGTATCACCCCACCCCGCCTGCTGCAATGAGCCCAGACACAGCCTCTTGACCCGGCATTCCCAGAAGTCGATCCCCTTTAATCAGAGACAGTGTAGAACCTGTAATCGGTTGTGGGTCCACCTTGGTGGTAGAGCACAGCTTACTGTGTAATTGCCTGTGTCACCCGGGGAATCCCCTGAAGGCAGAAACCACTGCCTCTCCTAGCATTTGTGCCCCAGCTCCGTGTGACCTTGAGCAATGACCTCTCTGGCCTCCATTCTCTCTTCTGTAAAATGGGGATGACATTCCCACCACCTGTCCCACGTGCTGCTGACAGAAAGATGGAGGTAGTGTCTATACTGTGGTGTCTGACACAGCCACCCACACACTCAACACTGGCTTCCTCGTGCTCCATCCCTATCCACTGTACCCGTCCCAGGCAAAGAGAAGCCCACACTCCTGGGGGAAGTCCACCATACCTGGTACCCGCCACTGCCCCATCATTCTTCCCAAGGGGCTCATCCAGCTCCACGCCACACCACTCGCCCTTGGCAAAGTCCGTCTCCCCCACGTACCGCACCACGCCAGTCTTTGTCCCGCCAACCTGTTGGCACACGGAGAGACGCAGGTCTAGAGGATACAGTGGGCAAAGGCAGAGATGGGGCAGGGACCCAGGTGCCCAGGATCATCCCATCCCTCCCTTCCCTTGTGTAGGAGAGAGGGGGCCAGCAGTTAGGAGAGGGGGAGGCCTAAGGACAGCTGGGAGGCATACAGGTATAACCGGTACTTCCCAGGGCCGTCCCACGCAAGAGCTTTGGAGACAGGTAGGCCTGCATTCAAATTCTACTGTACGAGCTTCGGCAAGTTACCTGACCTCTCTGAACTTCGGCATCTTCATCTGTAGAAAGGGGTTTTGTGAGGGTTAAGCGCTGTATGTGCAGTGTCTCAGTAAATTTTATCCTTAAAAATGGTTCAAAGGGTGGTTGCCAGGGGCTGGCAGGAAGTGGGAAATGAAGAGTTGTAGTTTAATGGAAACAGAGTTTCAGTTTTGCATGATGTAAAAGATCTGTAGATCAGTTGCATGGCAATGTGAATGTAATTAACCCTACCGAACTATATACTTAAATGGTTAAGAAGGTAAATTTTATGTAATGTGCATTTTACCACAGGTTAAAAACAAAAACAAACAAAAAAAAAACACCTCACAGGACAGGCTAATAAGTATGAATATTACTGTAAAATTAGTTAAATTTTTTAAAAATTAAAATTATTTATATGTAAAGTGTCAAATACTTCCAAAGCCTTACAAAGCCCTAGAAGGTTCTCTACCTCTCTCCAAAAGCAAACCTTTAACTCTTTTAGCTGAATTTTTTTGTATTCTACCTCCATACTTCTAAACAGCATGCTTATATTGCTACTTCTTGTCTTTTCAGTTTTGGGTGCCATTCATCGGCTTCCCATCGAGGAAGGGGTGGTGTTAGCTCCCCTTTACCACTGCTTCACACCGACTTCCGGGCTGGCCACCTTCTTCCACATGGCGATGTCTTAATTTGATCAGACCCGGGTTCATAGTGCTATGACTAAGTAAACACTACTCCCAGGGAGGCTGTAGTTACTTTTCCTTTCCTGCACAATTTTTACCCTACAGATAATAGCTACCTTTTATGGCTGTTTGCCTAGTTTTTATGGACTTAACTCTACTTGAGCCCCAAACTCTTTCAATAGTCTAACTCTCCTGCCAAGATGCTCAGAGGCACTGGGAATTCCCTCCGGTTCTTTCTGAAGAACACTTTCCAGTGGCCAAGTGACCCACTGCCGAGGGACTGTGCCCGGCCCCTCGGCGCCGAGGCCGCCGGCCCGGGGCCTCTCACTGCCGTCACTCTGAGGGTCCCTTCGCCTCTCTCCTGCGCTGGACCCTGCTTCCTGGATTCCATGTCTTCTGTTTTTCCTGGGTTACTCACTTATTCTGGTAGAGCACATCCTCCCATAGTTTTCTAAGAAAAAGTACACGAGGAAATAAAATATTTGAGCCTTTGTATAACTGAAATTATTTTGTCCTCATTTTGGGGGGGGGGTAAAATCCACATACAATAAAATTCACCATTTTATACTGTACAGTTCAGTGGCTTTTAGTACACTCACGACCATCACTGCTATCTAATTCTAGAACATTTTCATCACGCCAAAAAGAAACTCCGTACCCAACGGCAGTCATTGCCTGCCTCTCCACAGCTCCTGTCATCTGCTCATCTACTTTCTGTCTTTATAGATTTGCTTATTCCGGACGTTTCCTGTAAGTAGAATCATACAACAGGTGACCTCTGTGTCTGACTTCTGTCATTTAGCATCCATGTTCATCAGTATCAGTATTTGCTCCTTTTCATGGCCGAATGATATTCCACTGTATGGCCCACACCACTTTTGGTTTATCCATCCACCCACCGATGGGCATTTGGGTTGTTTCCGCCGTGGTTATTATGAATAATGTTGCTATGAACATTCAACTGCAAGTTGAATGAACACCTGCTTTTGATTCTCTTGCTACCCTCACTGGTGAACCATAGTGTGGCTGGATCTCTTCCTTCAGAATTTCAAAGGCTCCTTCTGTGTGTTCCGAGAATCCAGTGTTGTGGTTGAGAAGTTCAAAGCGACTTTGAGCCCCAAGCCTTTATGTGGGTCTGTATTTGCACCCTGGAAACCTGCAGGGCTGTGTCCCAGGGTTGTGCAGTGTTATAAGGAGGTGTGCTGGCATGGGCCTCCTCCCACCTCTTTTCCTGGGCTCCCGTGGGTCCTTTCAGCCAAGGAACCCTTGTCAACCCTGGGGGATTTTCTTGGGTTACTTACTTGGCTTTCCTCCTTCTTATCCTCTGGTCCATTGCTGCAAGCACTATCATTGCAAGTTGGATCCACTGAACAGATTTTCTGATACTTATATTCTTCTCTCCTGTTCTGCACATTTTTGGCTCTATTCTCTGGGAGATTTCCTTAAATTTATTTTCTGATCAGTATCAGTGGAGTTTCTTGTATCTATAATCAGATTTTATCTCCCTGAGCTCTTTCGTTCACTGAATATTCATATTCATATTCATATTCATATTCATATATTCAGTGGTATTCTGTGAGGATTTAATGGCTATATTACTTCTCTTTTTCAAAAAGGACCTGCTGTTTTCGCCAGAGAAGCTTCTCATGCTTTCCAGTGTGGAGGGCAGAGGCTAAGCAGCCAGCATCCCGGGAGCCAAGGGAGGGAGGGGCCGATGGGGAAAGGGGCTCATCCTTCAAGATAGAAACATTCATTTAATCCTCATTTTTCAGGCCAACATGTCTGGGATTCCACCATCCAAAGACTCTCTGACCCTCCAGGAGATAAAGTATCCATCCCAGATGTCTGCTAGAGGAACAGTCACTGGGCAGAGGGGAGCAGGAATGAACAGCGATGGGGAAGCTAAAGATTTTTCGAATGATTCTCCTGTTTCTGGCCCTGACATCAACCCCATTTCCAGAGGCTGCCCTGCAGCATCATCCTGACCTCTGGGGTTTCTGAAAGAAACACGGACTGCTTCTCTGCTTCCCTCCTATTGCTTGTGGACTCAGCAGTGCTGGGTTTTGTGTCATTGCTGTCATCTCCTCTCCTGTTTTCTTTGTCCATGAGGGTTCAATACTCTTCTTTTCTTTTCTTTTCTTTTCTTTTCTTTTCTTTTCTCTTCTCTTCTCTTCTCTTCCTCTCTCTCTCTCTCTCTCTCTCCTTCGTCCCTCCCTCCCTCCCTCCTTCCATTTATATTTTTATATTTATTTCGCTGGCCAAAAAGTCTGCACGGTTTTTTTTCCCCATAAAATAAAAGACACGTTTTTCATTTTCACCAATAACTTTACTGATGTGGCTATTTTGAGTATTTCAGCTGTCTCTTGCATGATATAACGTTGATTGTTCTCAATTAATGTCTTGATTTGATCGCTATCAACTTCAACTGGTCTACCCAACAGTAAAACACTGTCCAGTGAGAAATCTCCATCACAAAACTTTGCGAACCACTTTTGACACATTCAATCAGTCACAGCACCTTCTCCAGACACTGCACAAATCTTTCTTTGTGTTTCAGTTGCATTTTTACCTTTCTTGAAATAACGTATAATATGCCAAATGCTGCATATTTTCTTTCATCATCAATATTAAAATGGCTACACAAAAATTCACCAATTTTGATAATTTTTTTAAATGCATACTGATATGACAGCTGCCACTATACAATTAAACAAAACTGTTTCAAATGAATCTCAAGGCATCTAGGTGCTACCGGGGCCATCTTACGGGAAAAAAATCAAACTTTTTGGCCAAGCCAATATTTATTTATTTATTTTACCCTCACCCGAGGACATGCTTATTGATTTTAGAGAGAGGGGAAGGGATGGAGAAAGAGAGGGAGACAAACACTGATGGTTGCCTCTCATATGCAACCCGGCTGAGAACAGAACCCGCAACCGAGACATGTGCCATGACCAGGAATCAAACCCACGACCTTTAGGTTCATGGGATGACGCCTGACCAACTGAGCCACACCTCCAGGGCTTAATGCCTTAAAAAAAAAAAAAATCCCTTCACTGTCTTTCTAACGCAGTTCAGGGGAGAATAAAAATAAATGTGTTTATCTACCATGTTTATCTGAACCTAAGTATGACTTTCTAAATGTTACTTTGTCTGCCACCGCTGAGCATGTCTCAGGTGTGCCTGAAAGACTAGCTTCCCAATTAGAACTTGCTCCACTCCCACCATTTCATAAGGACCGACTATATGCCAGGCATCGAGAACATGAATTTGAAACCTAAGATGGGCAGTGTACCCCGTTCCTGGATGAAGAGGCTGAGGTTCAAAGTAGTCATTGAATAGAAGAGTCCCATTGGCCTCACTCTGCTGCCTCCTCAGTCCCATCTGGGCTCAACTGCCAGGCCCTACACTGTGGGGCCCCTCTCCCCTCAGGCATGAAGCCATCTCTCAGGACACTGGTCCCATACCTAACCAGGCCAGCCTGGAGGGACATAGCCCTGTGGAGAACCTACTGGCTCAGTGGGGAAGGGTCAGCTGCTCAGACTGCCTGGGGGGTGGTGTACTCTGGGTTATCTTCAAGGTTAGACTGGCCTTGGCTGTGAACTTTCAGATGTGCTGAGAGAGGGTGCCCACAGTACAGGTGGTTCTCTGAAAAAGTCCCTTGGTCCATTCTTCTCAGGATGCCTCTGTGGCCAGTACATGAAGGGACAGAGGCTTCATCTATGTGGAGATGCTCCATACAGGTCCTGCTTCAAGGAAGGCCTTGCTACCCTGGGGATTGGTCTTTGCTGCAAGAGCCCCTCAGCTAATGGGACACCCTTCCTGGGGCAGCTACACCCAGGGACTGAGCGAGGCAGGGGCAGAAAGGCCAGACACCTAGGCTCAACGTGGGGTGCTGTGGGGGACCCCACGAGACTGTGAGGGACGGTCTCGCTCTGGAGCTCCCTCTGGTTGGCCAGGGCTCTATCCGGTCTGTGTTGCGGTCTGACTTCTCCTTCTGCCCATCCTCCACGGATATTAAAATCCCTAATAAACATCTGTACCCAAAACCCACCTCAGCAACCACTTCCAGAGCACCCAACCTGTCATGGCAACCCATCTGCCATCTGATGTCACTGGGGGTCAGAGAGCTCTCCCACTACCTAGCATTGACATCTGTCTCCTCGGTGCTTTGGCCCTGGGGTGCCTCTTGGAACCACAAGCAGCCAGCCAGGCCTCTTCCTTCCTGAGACAGTTTTCTATGTTCCCTGCTAATTATACCCTGTACTATCAACTTTAGATGACCAAGACATTTCCATTCCCCCACCCACACGACTGGACACACTGAAGGTGGAGGATACATTCCTGAGCTGGTAGGTAGAAGCCCAGAATCCCGTCCCAGCCTGGCCCATGCCCTGCTGTGTGACTCTGAGCAAGTACTTGCCCTCTCTGAGACTCACCATCCTCAACCATACAACAAACGGGGCCTGGTGGTTTCTGCCCCAGCAGGCCAGTCTATGAGTGTACATTGGCTCTCGCTGGTCAATGACCCTCAGGTGAGAATGCCTTCCTAATCCCTCCTGTCACCAAGTCTCAACCTGCCCTCTTGGTTCCTGCTGCTCTGTAATTCCAACCTGGAATGCCTTATCTTCTATCGCCTCGATCCTAAACTGGTGGCTGCGAGGCTGGCCCCTGAGTCTGCCACTCCAGGCCACGCTGCCTCTGAAACTAGCTTCCCTAAAACCCATGCAGACAGACCACCTTCTGGGATGGGCTTTCAGGACCATACCTTGGGGCTCCTACAGGACCCAAGGAGGACACACACAGCAGCTCTGTATGTTTTAGGTCAGCCAGGCAGCCAAGAGCCCTCCACATGCTTCCTGGGCCTGGAATGTGTCCAGGACCAAAGGTGGCGGAGGGCTACCCAAGGTAGAAGGAAATCTAGAGGTGGCCTGGGGTACCAGGGTCCCACCTGTGCTGGATCAAGTCTCAGATCTGCCTGGCATGGCATAAAAAGCTATGTGACTTTGGACAAGTCACTTCATCTCTCTGCTGCCACCTCTGCCAGGAACCCCTACCCCAGACACCCAGAACCCCTGAATGCTCATCCAGAGCAGGACCCCAATCTTGCCCAGGTCAAGCTCTAGGAAACTCGGGGAGGGGGTGTTTTAGAAAAGGAAACTGGGCAGGACAGAGCAGATCTCTGCTGGAGGAATTTCAGGCATTAGCCAGAAAGGTCATCTGTGTTTGTACTGGGGCTGCGGAGGGGCAGAGGGTAGGAAATGACAAGACAGGACAGCCAGCCTGTGGGCCCAGCTCAGCCGCCACCACTCTGGATGCCGTGGGAAACTCAGGTCTCTGAGTCTCAGGCCTCGGCCTGTGAAATGGAACATTTGCTTCCACAGGTGACTGTGAGAATAAGAGGTGATCCATGCAGCCCAATGCACAACTCCAAATCACACCTGAAAATCTGTCTCAGACAGGCGTGTGACAAAATTTCCAATATTTAAGTAACATTATTCTGGGAAAGTGAGGCATGTTTTTCCCCTGGTCTCCAGGTCTCCCTGTCACCCTTCACGCCTCAGGTTCCAGACCTGTCCAACACCCTTCGGGGACTATCCTGTGTGTTATTCTCACCTACCCGACACTGTGGTTCTTGAAGGACAGGGTCATCCCCGAGCCCCCTTGGCCACCTGGGCCCTGGATTTGGCACAGCAAGTCATGGTCTTGTCCTCTGTACCTTGTCATTCCCAGCCCAGGTCTGGTTCACGGCACGTGCCGGGAAAACACTCTTGCATTCATACTACAGAGAGACGAATCCAGGCTCTGAAGGACTCGGGGGCCACGGTCCCCTTCCAACCTGGCCCCAACGGCTGCGACTACCGGAGAAGAGGGGCCCCTGGTAGGAAGGCTCAGCTAGAGAGCCCTGTGGTTCCTGCGACCCAGTTCCCTCCTCCACGGCAACAGTGATCACTCTCCATTATAGTTCATTAGATGTCTGAACCAATCACCCAACCCTGGGCCCGGGGTCTTGAGCGCTCCGGCCCTGGGCCTTTTCCAGTATAGGCCTGGTACATCCATGACGGTGGCCTAGATCAGTGGGTATTATCAGTAACAGCTAATACTTACTAAGTATCAGGCATCATCTAAAGGCAATACACATGTTAATGCATTTTAGCTTATAAGGGAGATACTATTAAAATTCCCATTTTATAGATGGGAAGACTGAGGCCTAGAAAGGTTTAGACACCTGTCCAGGGTCTCACAATGACGGTCTGCAGAGCCCACTTAATCTGTTGTCTCCCCGGTCCCTCTGTGTGGTTCTAATGAGGAGTGGGCGACCTGGCTTGGACCCCATCTGAGCCCCAGAGACACCCCGCTGCCAGCCCCCGGGGTCGAGCTTGTCCACGCGGGGTGCAGCAGTGGGCAAAAGGGACTCACCAGGACACGGTCTCCCAGGCGCAGGTCCTTGTCACCCCGCTTCACAGAGCCGCTGTCCGAGAGGTTGGAGCCCGACTCGTTGCCTGTCTTGACAGAGCTGTTGAGGACGCTCTCCCGAAGTGGGATAACGCGGCTGGTCAGCGGGGGTGTGGCTGTGCCCGAGTGCAGTGACAGGTTCTGGGCAGTCAGTGACTCTACAGAGTGGGCATCGCTGCCTGAGCCCTCGGCCGTGGGCTGCCGGGTTAGCTTGGAGGGTCGAGTGAAGATGCCCTGCAGGGCTGGGCACTCGAAGTAGCGCACGCCGCCCACAGCGCCGTCGTTCTTGCCCACAGGCTCGTCCAGCACCACGCCCGCCCACTGGCCGGGTGCAAACTGTGTCTCGCCCAGGTACTGGACCACGCCTGGCTTCACACCATTCACCCATACCCGTTCGCCCACCTCAAAGTCCCCCACGAAGTCATCGCCCACCTCAGCCGCCTTCACGCCAGGCTTCTCAGCGGCGACAGGCGCAGCCACGGAGGAGGGGCCTGAGGCCTGCTTGTGCAGGGGGGAGCCTGCGGGGTGAGGAGAGAGGCAGAGGTTAGGGCTGAGCGCGAGCTGGAAGATGTCAGTGCTGGCTACCTGATGGGGAAACTGAGGCAG
The DNA here is from genome assembly GCA_004026545.1 of Mormoops blainvillei. NCBI lineage: Eukaryota > Metazoa > Chordata > Mammalia > Chiroptera > Mormoopidae > Mormoops > Mormoops blainvillei. The sequence continues at coordinate 116,218 of PVJD01003428.1, read as the reverse complement.
GTATGGCTGGCAGTGTGGCCTTGAGCTGGTCTCATTCCAGGTGGGCCTTGGGCATTCTTTAGGTCTCTCTCTACTCTTCCAACCCCTCTGGAAAGTTCTAAAGATTAAAACTCAGGAAAGTGCTTCCTCAGAAGCAATACTTTCTGTTGTTCAAGGTCATTCAAACTCAAGGGCCAAGAATGAACCCATCATTGAGGGTTATAAGCTGCCACCTCTCTACCCAGGTGGGCTCAGATCTTGAGAGTGGTCTTGGTGTCCTTCACCCTCTTCCCCAGAAAGCCCTGGGTCCCACAAAAAGGCTCCCAACCTATTCCTTGACAGCTGGCCACAGACAGAGACATCTTGGAGTAAAGAAGAAGGAGCCAGGAAAACCCTCTTACTCTATCCCCACTCCTTTCCAAGTCTGGAGCCTCAGGGCTGCACAGACCAAGAAAATCGGGAGGGAGGAGGGCAGGAGGAGGAGGCAGGTGTGTAACCTCACTCCCAGGACTGAACTTGGGGCTCTCTGACCTGAACTGGGTTCTCTGCCCTACTTATGGGAAGCATGACCCTGAGGCTTAGAGAGGCGATGGCTTTGCCAAGGCCACAGAGCAGAAATGGGACTCAAACTCCAGCAGAGGCCTGCCTCCCAGGCCTGGGCTCCAGTGTGCTCCAGGCACCAGAAAGAAAGGGCAGAGAAGTAACTTGCTTCAGGTCACTCAGGAAGTGAGCCCACCATGCTGTGTGTGTGTCTGGCTCCTGGGTCCTACGCTCCTGGGTAGGTGGGAGCCTGGAGCCTGTTTGCACCTGAAGGTCTGGAGGCTACCCTTCCTTTCTGCCGGGCCAAGCATCAAGTGGAAGATGGTCTCATCTTTTTCCTCCTCTGCTTTAGAGGCTGATGGGCTTGTGAAACGTGGATGGGGGCAGAGGAAAGCACACGCTGCGACACCCCCATCAGAGATGCCTATGTTTCTGGTCCTTTCCATGGACAGACAGCGGAGAGGGTAAAGGGCAGTGGTCCCACCCAAGTCCTCCTTTCATCCAAGGCCACGGAGCCCTGGGCCCTGGGTCTGGCTGGATGCTGTCTTAGGGCTGGAAGCCAACCCTTAAGAGCAGAGCTTCCAGGAACCAGGGAGCCACACAAATCCAAGGCAGGCCCGACACACAAGGCCAGCAGGCAGGTTCGCTCCCTGGGCACTGGCAGCGGTGGTGGGAAAGCACGAGGCCACCCAGGGCCTGCGCAGCCAGGATGGGGATCCTGACCAGGGGAAGGGGGCCACCTCTCACCTGTGGGCTGGGCTCCTGGGAGATCAACGACTTCGCTGCTGAATTTGATTAACAACCACAGTCACCACATCCATTAGTTGAGGCTCTGCACTAAGAGGCTGACATACAGCAGCTCATCTGACCCTCAGTTAATCCTGCGAAGTGATTTTGTTGTCCCAGTTTTACAGACGAGGAAACTGGGGCTCAGAGATATCAGGTGCTTTATCGGAGCTCCTAAGCGGTAGGCAGCAGAGCCAAGCTCTGGCTAAAGGCTCAGGCTCTTGGTGCAGGGCACTTCCAATCATCTAACAGATGTATACAAAGCGCCCGCCATGCCCGGTCCCAGACTACAGTCACCCCAAATCTTGGACTCCTCTGAATGGACCGATTTCCCAGAATCTGGCTAAACCATACAGTTCCCTACTATCAGAGAATAATCTCATCTTTTAGTTCTTCCTATGTAAGGATGACCCCTTCCATTTCTCATTTAGAGGACAACCCTGAATGGGATCCTGGTTGGGGGCACCCAAGGTTCTTTTCCACTACTGAGATCTCAGGAGGCAGAGGAAGAAGGCCTGGCGCCCCACACACCTGCTCTCGAACTGAGCTGCCCCAGCACCACCTGTGCCTCCGCGCCTGTACTCTGTCCTGGACTGTTGTGTGATGATAGGGACAGTGCCTGCCTGGCCTATACATGTGCCCACGGGTGCTGCTGTTATTTTCATGAGAAAAATTTATACAAAAACTAAGGGACTAGAAAAAAATGAAAAACCACTAAAGGCCCAGGAGGTAGAAGAAGGGCCACCAGGCAGGCTCTACCCTTGAGTAAAATAGACATAAGACACTGAGGGCAAGTGGGCTAGGACCGTCCCCGTCCTGCTGGGTCCCTGAGCCTGGGCCGAGCCCCTGGGAGTCCTCAGCCCTGAGCTAGGACAATTCTGTATCACAAGGAGCTTCTGCTGGAATCTGGGAATCACACCCACTCCCCACAGTGGCTGTCCACCTCACTGGGCAGGTGGGCACCTTCCTTCGGCAAAGCTGCTCTGAAAAGCAGCCAGAGGGGAAGGAAGTCCCAAGTTAGGTGGTAACCCAGACTCCAGCCCATTCGTAACACTGCCCAAGGAGCCTGTGGGGCCCACCAACAATGAGGTGTCAATGTCTTATTAAAATAGCAGCTACCATGATGAAGTGCCTACTGCAGGCCCCCAATGGACTGGGGACTTTTTATATATGACATTCTTGTCTTGCAGATTAGAAAACAGAGGTTATGCCCTGGCCGGTGTGGTTCACTGGGTTGAGTGCCAACCTGCAAACCGAAAGATCTCTGGTTTGACTTCAGGTCAGGGCATGTGCTGGGCTGCGGGCCAGGTCCCCAGTTGGAGGCATGCAACAGGCCACCTATTGGATCAATGTTTTATTTGCACATGGATGTTTCTCCCCTTCTCTTTCTCCCTCCCTTCCCCTCTCTTAAAAGAGAGAGAGGGGGGGAGAAAGAAGAAGAAGGAGAAGGAGAAGAAGGAAGGAAGGAAGGAAGGAAGGAAGGAAGGAAGGAAGGAAGGAAGGAAGGAAGGAAAGAAAGAAAGAAAGAAAGAAAGAAAGAAAGAAAGAAAGAAAAAAAAAGAAAACGAGAGGTTATAAAGTTTGCCCAAAGTTACCTAGGCAGGAATTGAGCCCAGCTAAGAGTTCTCCCTCTCGATGGCTCCCCAGTAAAGCACACGTGCACAGCAGGTGCCTAGCAGGTGTCAGCGCCGTTCTCCTATCCACTTCTAGAACACTTGCCCATGCGGAGGGGCCGTGGGATGTCTGCTAACTGAACTGAATGGTTATGGCTCAGGTAAGAGCCTTTCCCTACCCATCCTTTTGCTTATAGCACAGAGGAGAGTTCCAGGCCAAGGGGGACTCAGTTGCCCTTGGCTATTCTTGTCAAAAAGCTGCCCACTCAGCTGTCCTCTCCAGCTGTCCCAGCCCAGGCAGACCCTCAGGTAATCTCCTTTCTTCCCCACCCCACCCCTTTAGGGGCCACAGGCCCAGGGACCAGTTGTTTGAACAGCTGCTAAAATCCAGGTCACAAGCCTGTGGCAACCGTGTTTGGGTGTTTTGTTCCATTTTTTCCCCTTTGGTGCCCTTGGTCGCCCGTCTCACAGGGGCAAACCCTCCTCAAATCCCCCTCTCACACTGGGGAGCTTCCAGCAGCCTGAGGTTGAGGAGGCATGGAAAACCCTTACAGGGACCCCTTTCCTCCAGGGAGCCATTATAACACACTGGCTAGGCCTGGCCATGTCCCTTCCCATATCGGGGCCTCAGTTTCCCAATGAGACAAGAAAGAACTATGTCGGAAATAGCCAGGGTCCTCCTGGCCAGCACCGATATTCTACGGGTGCCACCTCTTCTCCTGGAGAAGCTGTTGTTAGTTCTCAGAGCTGTCAGGCCTGGCCGTGCCCGCACAGCTCTGAAGTGGGCTCTGGAACCTGACGCCAGAATGTGGGCTTCGCTCCCCTCAAGTTCCCGGACAGAGCAGCAGTAGCTCAGCAAACCGCCAGGAAGCAAAGGGCAGAGACAGATTTAAACCTCGCAGGAGCAGCTGATCGTTTCCCAGACGCAGGCATGAGAGAATTTATGGCCGGTTTCAAGTTCAAAGTAGAACTCTGGTGAAAAGGGCTAATGGGCATGGTGTGGCGTGGCAGCAGCTGATGGCCTGGTCCAACAGTGGGTGGGGGGCCCAGATAAGAAGGCATCCTTCCCTCCTTCCACAGGGACTCCAGTCCTGCCCGGGCTGGGGAAGCGGAGACAGGTCTTTTCCATACCTGCCGAACCTCAGCCACCAGGGACCCCAGTCACTGAGCACGAAGCGTCAGACGCTGGGGATGACAGGCGGGGCCAAAGGAGGGTCCAGCAAGGCAGTGAGGGTGGGGAGAACAACAGGACCACGGCTCCAACTTGGCTGGCCACCTGCCTGGCTGAGGAAGGGACCTAGGTCCGAGGGCATCAGGGACGGAGAAGGCTCACAGCTAATGAGGGTAGGAGCACCTCCCAGAGCCTCTGCCCCAGACGGCCACAGAGCTCCCTCCCTCCCTCCCTCGGAGAAGCCGTCCCTGACTGCTTCATCTAAAAACCAGCGCACCCACATTCTACTCCTTTATTCTTCCAGAGATTGGTTCTCTATCTTAGCCCATGCACGTCTGCCACCCGGACTTAAAGCAAAGCTCAAGAGGGCTCTGCTTCCTCCCCAGTGCCCAGCCTGGTGCCAGGGAGCAGGCCCCCAATGCCAGCTGAGCTGTCTGCTCAGCGCCAGGCCCCATTCCCAGAAACAGAAGCCACGGTGGCTCTGAGCTGGGTGCGTGGGATCTTCAAGTCCTGAGGTGCCAGAGCTGTCCCTATTCCTTTGGTCCAGAAAATGGAGGCTCACCCCAGCCCGCATCTGGTTTACCTGGTCTCCTTCCACCACTGCACCTCCCCGAGCCCTCCCTGCCTTTCCCGTGTCTCTAGAGCAGCAATTTTCAACCTTTTTCATCTCACGGTGCAAATAAACTAATTACTGAAATTCGGAGGCACCAACAAATATATTTTTTGCCAATCTCACAAAAAAAAAAAAAAAAGGTATAATTTTGATTCATTCACACCAGACAGGTATTATTGTGTTGGCTGCTGTCACTTTTTTTATTCAACGAACTAAGGGAAAAGAGGTCAGTGCCCCTGAGTAAACCGTCAGGTACTGCATGTTTTAAAAATTTGTGTAGCATACCAGTTGAAAATCGCTGTTCTAGAAGAAAGCTAGAAACGCTCTTCTCTTTTTAGAAGCAAACGTCCATCCCCCTTTGCTCTCCCCTAGGACCTGCCTCCCCACTCCTCCCCTGGCCCAGCAGAGCTGCAGAGCCCACGTGTGGCATCAACACCCCCAGCACGAAACAGCAGCTTCCCCCTCCTGCTGTCACGCACTCTCTTTCCCGGAAAATAAGCTTTTATCTCTCTATTTAAATGTTTATTACACAGATCATTCATATGTCCACTGCAGAAAAATTGGAAAACATAGGTTACCAATTTTTTTAAAGAACTAAAGCACCTATAGTTCCATCATACAAACTAATAGTTAACATCTTGGTATATGTTTTTCTAGTGTTTAACTTGTGCATGTACATGCATATGTATGCATAGTTAAAAACACAAGCAGGGCCATGTTTAGACATTACTTGGTGTTCTGCACTTCTTGAGGTGGGTATTTTTCCATCTAGCAGCATCTAGAAGGAAGTGGCTCCATCCGCTGAGACTCTGCTTCCCAGGTCCTCCCTGACCCTCAGCTCCTGACCCCTCCCTGCTATGGACACCGCTCATGGGAGGGTAATGCTGCCCCGTCTCTACAGGGCAGTGGGCCCTTCCTGGCCCTGTGGGCCCTGGCCCTGCTGTCCACTCTCCTCTGAAAGCTCCCTGATCCCACGACAGGACTGGGGGCCTCTCTCCCTCCTTCACCCCCTGCCTACCCTGGTGGTCCTCCCCAGCGGGCCAGTCTCTGTTCACTCCTCTTTCCACCTGTGTTCCAGTGGGCAGTGTGCTCCAGCTCTCTGGGAGAAAAATAAATAAATAATCCTGATTTGTAGCATCTGCCAACTCTCATAGCGCAAATTCTCTCATCATGGCCAATTTCAAGCTGCCATCACACTATCACTGAACATAGAGTTGGAGAGATTATATAGCATATCTATCATAGAATAAATAATCTCAAAAATACAAATATTATAAATCTTACTATTAGTGAATAGTAGTAAAATAATAGAAGTATTAGTAGTATAAATGCTGGCAGAAGTACTACTAGAAGTCATGAGTTTCTAATGTTACCTATGTTTGTAATAGATTTATTTAATTGTAAGTCCACACAATCTGATTTTTTAAAATAATGGTTGTGTTTAACATCTGGCTGATGAAATTTCTGAAATTTCACAGCTGGTTCTTATAAGCCCACATGCATTGGTGCCACCACGCCACCAGTCCCAACCCATACCCTGGAGGGGTGGTCCCTCCAAGACCCATCTGAATTCTCTATATACCCCATGATTAAGAGACAAGAGGAGGAGACAAAGAAGCACCAAGAGCAGGTGAGGAGGGGGTGAGAGGCAGGAGAAATGTCCTTCTCTGGTCAATAGCTGGGGAACCCTGACCTATACTAAGCTCCCCTATAATCTAACCTTCTCCTGAAGCTGTAGCTACTGCTTGCATGCTGACATACTTCTGTTTTTTTAAAGAATAATAAATTGGACTTCCGGTCAAGATGGAGGCATAGGTAGATACACTTTGCCTCCTCGCACAACCAAAAGAGGGGCAAAAACAAATTTAAAAAACAAAAAACAAACAGAACTGCCAGAAAATCAAACTGTATGGAGGCCCAACAACCAAGGAGTTAAAGAAGAAACATTCATCCAGACTGGTAGGAGGGGCGGAGATGGAGGCGAGGAGCCAGGGCAGAGGGGACGCGGCAAGGCGGTGGCTGGAGGACCGGGTGGGTGAGATGGCAGCTGGAGGTGCCACATTTGTGTTTGGATAAACTGGGAGGAACAACAAGGGAGTGAGACAGACCGCGCAACCCAGGGTTCCAGTGAGGGAAAATAAAGCCTCAAAACCTCCGGCTGCAAAAACCTGTGGGGGTTGTGGCAGTGGGAGAAACTCCCAGCCTCACGGGAGGGTTCGTTGGAGGAACCCTGAGGGCCCTAGAAGGTACACAAACCCACTCACCCAGGAACCAGCACCAAAAGGGCCCAATTTGCTTGTGGGTAGTGAGGGAAGTGAGTGAAAGCCTCCAAGAGCCAACTAAGTGGCATTGTTCCCTCTCGGACCCCTTTCCCACATAAAGTGCTGCAAAGCAGCATGTGGCTTGCCCTACCCTGGTGAATACCTAAGGCTCTGCCTCTTACAATGTAACAGGTGTGCAAGAAAAAAAAATTTGGCTCAGATGAAAGAACAGATCAAAGCTCCAAAAACAGAACTAAGTGATAAAGAGACAGTCAACCTATAAGATGCAGAGTTCAAAACACTGGTAACCTGGATGCTCACAGAAATGGTTGAGTATGGTTGCAAAACAGAGGAAAAAGTGAAGGCTGTGCAAAGTGAAATAAAGAAAAATATGCAGGGAACCAATAGTGAAGGGAAGAAAACCAGGACTCAAATCAACAATTTGGAGCAGAAGGAAGAAGTAAACACTCAATCAAAACAGAATAAAGAAACAAGAATTCAAAAAAATGAGGAGAGGCTGAGGAACCTCTGGGACAACTTTAAATGTTCCAACATCCGAGTCATAGGGGTGCCAGAAGGAGAAGACGAAGAGCAAGACACTGAAAGCTTATTTGAAAAAATAATGAAGGAGAACTTCCCCACGTGGCAAAGGAAACAGACTTCTAGGAAGTGCAAGAAGCTCAGAGAGTCCCAAAGAAGTTGGACCCAAGGAAGCACACACCAAGGCACTTCATAATTACATTACCTAAGATTAAAGATAAGGAGAGAATCTTCAAAGCAGCAAGGGAAAAGGAGACAGTTACCTACAAAGAAGTTCCTATCAGACTATCAGTTGATTTCCCAAAGAAACCTCACAGGCAAGAAGGGTCTGGGAAGAAGCATTCAAAGTCATAAAAGGCAAGGACCTACATCCAAGATTACTCTATCCAGCAAAGCTATCATTTAGATTGGAAGGGCAGATAAAGTGCTTCCCAGATAAGGTCAAGTTAAAGAAGTTCATCATCACCAAGCCCTTATTATATGAAATGTCAAAGGGACCTATCTAAGAAAAAGATCAAAACTATGAACAGTAAAATGACAGCAAACTCACAACTACCAACAATTGAACCATAAAATAAAAAACAAACTAAGCAAAGAACTAGAATAGGAACAGAATCACAGAAATGGAGATCACATGGAGGGTTATCAGCAGGGAGGGGTGGTGGGGAGAAAGGGAGCAAAGGTACAGGGAATAAGAAGCATAAATGGTAGGTACAGAATACACAGGGAGAGATTAAGAATAGTACAGGAAATGGAGAAGCCAAAGAACTTATATGTATGACCCATGGACATGAACTAAGGGAGGGGGGTGCAGGACGGAGGGGAATAAAAGTAAGAAAAAAAATGGGACAACTGTCATAGCATAATCAATAAAATACACTTTAAAAAATAAATTTTCCTTCTAAAATATCTAAATGACACAGGAAGATACAGAATGAAGTTGGGCCCCAACTGCACTTCCAGCTCAGGTTCCTTTCCTGGAGTCTGGGCCTCTGAGCAGCTGCCTCCTCCCAGATGTCCCCAGAATTTCAATATTCTGAACCAAAGGACCCTCCTCTCTAAGAGCTCTTCCTCTGTCCTCCCCATCTCAGGAGTGGCCCCTACATATTCATTTACTTAGGCCACAGACCCTCACTGCTCCTTTCCCACTCACCCCCACAATCTAGTTATTCATCAAGGCCCAGCAATTCCACAGAAGAAAGAATTCCTAAATCCATACCCCTATTTGGGTCTCAAAGGCCCCTCCGAAGAACACACCCTTGAGATTTCACACCTTGCCCAGCACGGCACCCTCTAGATGCCTGCAGTCACCCTCCTTTGCTCCACGCCCTCTGCAAGGCAAAGCTGATCTGGTCATCACCTCCCCCCGATCCATTTGAAATCTTTAGATCGTTTTTTATGTTAACCTTTTACTTTTTTTAATGCTACTTTTGTAATAAAACACAATAAAAATAAAATACAATGTTTTTAAGTAGAAAAAATAAAATACAGAATACTCGTATAATCCCTGACCCATTTCCCAATAAAGTAATTTAGAAGGAAAAAACTGACTCACTGTCTTGTCATTCACAAAACAAACAAACAAACAAACAACCTGAATCTTAAGTGCCCCAAATAGGAGAGCAGTGAGATACATTACGGTCAAGTCTTTCAGATTATCATGCAACCTTTAAAAATAATTCTTACAAGGGAAAGTTTTCTGATGAGATGATGACAAAGCAAGGTTTCAGAGTGTCCCAATGCACAGCACTGAGGCATGAATGCCTGGGGCCGGGGCATGGGAACACAGGGAACACAATAAAAGGGAATCAATTTGAAAAAACACAAGTGGGTCTTTGCAGGGACCCACGGTGACAGGAATGCTGTGAGGTGTGCCCTGTGCCCCTGAAAGGCCAGACAGAACAAAGCGGACTGTGCTGGGACCTGGTCACTTGAGGAGCTGGTCAGTTCCTTAAATGTTCTGCAGAACACAGTTCCACAGGCATTAACAAGTATAATGAAAAAAATTTTTAATCTCCAAATTCACATGTGCTTGAGGACCAGAGGCTTAAGCAAAGTTAAGGTTATATTGCTGCAGGACTTTTCAGAGCCTTTAATGTGCCCTGGGACCACTTAGGAGGGGATATAAATAAGATGACCACATGATTCATCAGCCAAAACCAGACAACTTGAAGAGAAAGGAGGTGTTACTAGTACAGCAACATGCCAAGACCACAGGTGTAAACTAGGGCTGTCCTAGGCAGAGTATGGTCACCCCGGCCTTAGAGTACAGCATCTTCCTCTCCGTGTTGCCTAAGGAAACCAACCCTGCCTGCCCATCAGACCAGCTCCAATAGCCTCATTGGCAGCCACCCCACAGGGGTCCATTCTTCCTTGGTTTGCACAGCCTGTCCCCCAGATGCACGAATGTGCATCTGCACCCCACCCAGAACACAAGCCCTGGGAGGTGCAGCCCATACCACCTCCCCTCTCCATCCTCGGAGCCCTGGGACCACACTGAAGTGCAACACTGAACTGCCCTCCCTGGTAGCCCGAAAGCAGCATACACACGCCGGCAAATCTGAAGCTGCTTTCTGCTCTAAGGCCCCTCCTCCCCAGAAGGTGCTCAGCACAGGTTAGGAAAGAAGGGATGAGGCCCCCGCGGCACTCCTCAAGGGAGCCGGCTCTCCCCACCGTAAGCCCCCAGCCCAGTTCACCCGAGGTCAGTCCTGAGGACGCCCACTGATATGGCCTCCAAGGAGCCATGAGTCCTGCCCTCCCACCCCACCCAGACCAAGGCAGGGCCCATCCTCTGGCTGCCACAGGCACTGCATCCCCCTGCTCTGCTGCCTCCAGCCATCCATCCCTGGAAAAGGGACTAGAAGGGCCTCAAGCCCAGGGATTGCTCGTCATCCTTCCTGAACCGAATGGAACTCAGAAGTCCCCTTCCATTCCCCCTGCTCCCAAATCAGAAGGATAAAGCCCCTACCCAGCAGACTCAGCCAGGGACCCAGGGAAGAAATAAGTGGGTGGCTTACCCTGGAAAGAGCAGAGCCAGCTCCCCATGGAGAAGCCCTGCTGCGGCCACGCAAGGCAGGCAGTGCTGGAGCTGGGCCCCCACCCCCGGATCAATACCAGCAACGTCAGGAGCATTAGGAGGCTTCGCTCCCCCCTCCCCCCACTGCCCAGCCACAAGAAAGCTCGGCTTGGCTTTCCCCATCCTGATGCCATTAAAAAGTTTAGGATGTGGTTAGGGAGAGCCGGAGAGGTTGACCTTGAAGGGAGGGAGTGCTGCCTGGGGGCTGTGCTGGCTCTGCAGGAGTTAGGGCTGGAAGCAGTCCTCGTCTGCCCAGGCTTGCGCAGCATCTGGGACAGGGCACTTAAAACGGGGATGATGCCTCCTGTCCCCCCGGGGAACATGGATACCAAGGAGAGAAGGCAATCCTCTAGGGATGGAGTGGGGTAGGGTCAGTGTCTAAGACCGGAGGCCAGCTCTGGGGGCCCCATCTGGAGCAGGTCAGGTCGGGAGCGCCCAGAGGATGCAGGGGCGTCTGGGCCCGACTCAGTGAGCCAGAACTAAAAACTCTGGGAGCTGCCCTGTGTGGGTCCTTTGGGAAGATCAAGATATAGGAGATGAACCCCGCCCCAAGTGGCCGTTTCCTGTCTGAGGGGGAATACCATGCACTCTCCCTGGATCTCCTGCGTGCTGGGTCCCTGACATGAGGAAAGGCTGAAAGCACATTGGGGGACAGTTATGACCAACTTAATGAGAACAGCCCACTCCTCCCACCCTGCCCACCTGCCTGGGGTATGAGCTGAGTGTGTGGAGCCGGGACTGAACTTGGGGCGCCAGCCACCCCGTTCCTCGGGTGGGACAGCAGGTGCCGGTGGCCTGAGTCAGCTTGAGACCCAGCCCAGCCTGAGTCTCAACTCCAGCCCCGCCTCTCTCTGACCCTGTCACTCTGGGCAACTCAGCTGAGAGCTTCAAGTCTCAGTTTTCTCATCTTTAAAACGGAGAGAAGAGCACTTATCTCACCGGGTTGTTAATGAGAAATACATGCAATAAGATACCCGCTGCAGACCCTGCTTGTGACATAGTAAGTGTCAAATGTCTTCCCTCCTAGATAGGGTATCTCTGGGGCTGGACCACAGCACAAGGGATGCGGAGGGTCCTTTGAGAGCCTGGCTGCCCCGTCGGAGGAGTAAGGGCCTTCGGTCTGTCTCCTCATTCAGCAGCCCTCTGAGTCCTCCCCAGGTGACTGCTGTCAGCCCTTCTTGTTGGAGTCAAGAGGGACACCCCCAGCCTGGCCTGCCCTGACCTGAGGCTCAGAAGTGAGCCCCATGGAAGGGCCAAGGGCCCCTGTTCACAGTGTGCCACAGTCCCTTCTGCAGGGCAGTGTCAGACCCTGCCCGACCACTGCAGGCTGTTCCTGACCCAAAGGGAGGGCCGTACGCCAGCAGCAGTCTTGAGCTGCCAGCCTGGAGGCCGGAAACCCCTGCCCCTTCAGGTCTAGAGATTCCACCCGCCCAGGTGGCCCCAGTCACAGCTCCCCACTTCCATCTGGGGCCCTGACTCCTGCCCTGGCCCATTAGCGATGCTTCCCTGTCCACTCGAGGTGCCCTCTGGTTCTCAGGCATCTCAGACCTCAGGGCCTTTGTAGCCACTGTTCCCTCTGCCTTGAGGCTCCTCCCCTAACCTCGGACCTTTACATCGATGTCACCTCCTGAGTAAGACCCTCCCTGACCTCGCTGACCCACCCAGGCCTTTGCCCACAGGAGGGTCTGAGACCGCCCTCCTGCACACCTGCTCTGGCTACCTCCTAGTGTATGAGACACTTTCCAACAGTCCCCTCGTCTTTGCTGCTCCCTGAGAGTCCCAGCTCTGGGGACCGTCACAGGCCCTCCCATCTCCACGGGGCAGGGGGTGGGGGCATCAGTCCAGCCCCAGCCCTTGGCCAGACCCTCTGCCAGAGGCTGAGCTCATGCTTTGGGAGGCAGCCACTGTCCTGATTCCCAGAACACACTCCAGCTTTTCACTGTCCTCCACCCCCAACCAGGCTCCAGCCTCGGCCAGATCCATCCCTCAATGCCCGGGTGCCCCTCACATAGGGTCCCGGCCTCCAATGGGTGCAGCACCTCCATCCGGCAACTCGGAGAGCAGATGGGCAGTTCGAGGGGAAGGGGGAGGAAGCCTGAAGGGCCAACAAGAGTAGGCGGGGGTACAGTCCTGCCCTGGTGCCTCCACCCGCCTCTTCTCTCCAGAGACCCTTGTTGTGCGACCTGAAGCAGAGACAAAAGCAGCTCTGGAGGGCAGACATCTCCCTTCCCCTCTCACAGGGCTTCTCTGCCTCTGCCAACTCTCCCAGCTCTCCACTCCCTCCTCTAGCCTGGGCGTCTGGAAAGGCAGCTGGTGCCAGAGGACAGAGGACACCACCAAGCCCAGCTGCAGCCTTTCATGCCCACATGCGGCACAGGGGCGTGGTTCTGCAATCAATCGGACATTCATAGAGTGGCACCTCCTCTCTCTGGAACAGCCCTTTGGGGTAGGGGGCCCAGGCCAAGTCAGACCACCCAGTCCTCACCCTCAGGAGCTCCCAGACCACTGTGCAGTGTGGCTAGGAAGCAACCAGCATGCCACACTGTGTGCTCCATCCCCACTCCCTCCAGGGACTACTCTGTGGCTGCTCAAACGGACGGCAAAACCACTGCAGGCACAATCAAACGCAGGAAAGGAGGATGCAAACATGGGTGCAACCCATGATTTAGCTACTTAAAACAGTATGTACGGTAGGAAAAAAGATTGGAAGGATATACATCACAGTGGTGGCGGTGATTAGATTCAGTGGAGGGGTGTTTCTTCTTTTATCACTTTCAAGTTTCTCTATAATGAGATTATGGGTGGATGGAAAGAAAAGAAATTTAATGAGTTTTGTACCTACAGGCACTTCACATTCCTTAACTGACTTGATCTGATCAGAGAGATGTTTTATTATCCCATTAGTGGCTCAGAGAGGTTAAGTAACTCTTCCAGGGGCAGAGCACATTATATCTGGATTAGAGCCAGATTCAGGCCACGCATGATCAGAAAGGGAGCAACATGGAAAAAACCCAGAAGGTGCCATGGGGCTCTCTCCAGTAGAGAAGCCAGTTAGGGGCAGGCCTGGCTGGTGCCCTTCTCCAGAAAGTGGGTTACACAGCCACCACTGCCACCCCCATCCCCACTGGACCAGGTTGAGCCCAAAGGCGTGGTGCTTTTGCCATGCTCTTCTCCACTGCCTGCAAGTCCTCTCCCCTCCACCACTTACATTCCCCCATTCTCAAGGCCATGCTCTTTCAGTCTTCCTCCAGGAAGTCTTCCCTGATGGCCCACTCATGGTCATGATGGTCAGCCTCTTGACCTCTCAGAGCCCTGGCAGTGAGAGCAGGCATCCTTGCCTGGGTGACCACATGTCACTGGTCTCCCTGCCCCCTGCTCTTAAGCCCCACACCTATTCTGAGCATGGGGCCCGAGGGATATGCGCATCCAGTCGATATTCCTCTGCTAATATCTTCCAACAACTCCCATCACACTTACAACAAACCCAAACCCCTGCCCTACATAATCCGCCTCTGCCACCCTCCCCAGCCTCATTCACATGTCCCCCCACCCGGAATTGTCTTCCCTGGTAACAAACACAATTCGTTCCTGCCTTTGCATCGCTTGTTCTCTCTGCCTGGAACATGCTTCCCGTCTTGTTTTCTCTCATCTGGCTCCTTCTCATTGCTCGGGAGAGCCTTCCGCGAGTAAAGGAAGATTCGTCACCTTGGAGGGGAAGTCTGGTCCTTCAAACAAGGACGTACTGGGCAGACCTGCCTGTGTAGGTCACCTGCAGGCAGTACCGAGCAGCTTCCTCACCGTGTCATACTGGCTGTTTGGCTCTGCCAGGGACCTGGCTCTGCCAACTGCCCAGGCCTTTGACTCAAACTTTCCTTGACCCGAACCATGGCCCAGATTTCCCAGTCTGGCCTCTGGCTGTTTTTACCTCTCCAAACTTCCCTGCCAATCAGATGAGATGGACAGCATCTCACCTTGATGGCTGCAGTAGAATCAAGGCAAGGATTTGTGCCCAAAGATGTTCATGACGGCATCATTTATCAAAGTGAAAAATAAAAACAACCACATTTTCAACCTCAGAGAACAGGTTAAGAACTTTTCCAATTCCTTCCATCATATTCCTTTTTATTTACAGCCCTCCAGTGGCTTCCCGCAGCTATTAGGATGTTAGTAAAACTCGCTGCACAAGCCAGAGCTGCCCCCACCTGGTCCACCATCTCAGCAGCACAGTGTTCACTGGTCCTGTTCCAGCCTCACTCACTTTCTTGCCCACACTTGCACTCGCCACGCTCCCTCCTGCCACTGAGACTTTGCACATGCTCTTTCCTCTCCCTGGAATATACTCTCCTCTTCTTCTAGTGAACCATCACCTTCTAGGCCCCAGCGCACAGGTCTCTGCCTCCCAGACCTGGTCAGACCCGCATTACAGGATATCATGACATTCAGCCTCTCCCATCAGACCGGCAGCCCCCGAGGGCTGGGCCACATCTGGCTTCACTCAGAGTGAGAGCTCCGCTGGTTAGGGGTTAGGCTGAAGCAGGCCCTTGACTTAAATTTGTCGAATGAACAGAATATTTTACAGCCATTAAAAATGATAAGCATGTGATATTTTAATGATATGAAAAATTCACCTGATCATGTTAAATGGAAAAGAACAGATTTTCAAGTTGTAGATGAAGCATGATTACAAAATAGGTAAGGAAAAAAGAGTAAGGACATAAACCAAAATAATAGTTGCCTCCAGGGGGTGGAATTACAGGCAATTTTACTCTTGCATCAAACTTTCCACATATCCCATAGGGGCCATCTTACTTTTATGTTCAGAAAAAGCAAGTAAAGCAGATGGATGGAAACAAAAAAAGAAAAAGCAAGTAACTAACAGCTGTTCTCTACCAGTTGCCCTCAGAGCTGGCGCCTCCAGCCGGGGTGCCTTCTGCCCACCAGCAGGAAGACTAGAGGTCAGTTAAGGAGAGGTTAAAGGGCATGGGTCTGGGTGACAGGCACGAAGGTTGGTGGGAAGGTGGGGCTGGTTCCACTAGGACAATCTCAGACCCCGTAAGGGAATGAAGGAGGGCAGGGAGGTGGTGAAGGTTGAGTGACCTTGGGCAAGGCGCCAGGCCTCCCTGCGACTCCATCTCCTCATCTGTAGTGGAGCCAACAGTGGCACCTGCCTGCCGGGTCAGGGGGTGGGAGGGCGTGAATAGGAACAGAACACAGAAAGCATGCAGCCATGCTTGTTACTAGTTAATTTTTCACAGGACCACAGTAGACAGAAAGAAGAAGTTGCGCACATTGCGGGCCTCCAGGGTGGCCACAGAGCAGCTCTTCCAGGAGACCCACACCCCACTCAGCCCCTCACCCTGCCACCCCTGGTCCTGCGCACCTTCCTTGGAGCCGGTGGCTGCCGCCGTGGCAGAGGCTGAGGCTGACCCAGTGGACGTCCGACCCATGGGGCTCGAGTGTTTCCCCCCACGACCGGGGGGTTTCAGGCCGCTGGGCTTCTGCATGTTGGTGCCACTCGGTGGGTGGATAAGGGCCCGTGCAGGTCACGTCCTCTCTCCCATCGTCACTCACCTGCGGGCAGAGAACAGGAGTGATCGCATCAGGACATCACCCAATGCTGAGAGCAGGATTCCAGCACTGCGAACACTGAGGCACAGGCCATCACCGCCACCTTTTTCTACACAGGGAAACTGAGGCACAGAGCAGTGGCAGCAAATGTGCACCCACCGTGGCAGTGGTGTTGCGAGAACAAGTATCCTGGTCTGCTGGACTCGCAGGTCTGGCTCACTCTCTCTGCCCATGACCTGGGCCCAGGAGGCAAGAAACAGGAGCAAACTGGTGCGGGGTCTGCAGCAATGCTGTACGAACCCCAGCAGCCGCATGCCAGGGCCACGAGGGTCATCACAGCCACCAACAGCTGAGCATGGCTTTCATCACAGAGCACAGGCCGATGTGGATTCTGACACACGTGGCAACCTGGTGGGTTACTCTCCATCAGCCACCAGACTCTCTAGGGCCAGCGAATAACTCACAACCCTCCCAACTCGGGCTAGACAAAGCAACATCCAGTTTCATCAACCAGCTCACTGTTCTGCCTGGCCACAGAGGCCATACTCCAGCCCTTGCACTCACCCTCCCAGCAGCGGCCTACCCCACCCGGTGCAGGGACATACACACAGAGGGGCCTACATCCCTTGCCAGGGTGGACCGACACACCCTCTGCCTGCCTTTCCACCATTACAGTTCCCCACCTTTATAAATGAATAGAGAAGGGTGTGATTCACACGGTGTACAGGGCACTAGCATTTGACAACGGGGTATCCTGAGAGGGGAGGTCTCTAGTCTCCAAGGTGATCAGTTCAGGGTACCAGATGCCAGCAAGATAGGGTTGGCTGCAGGGAGACAGGAGAGGTACAAATCCCCTGGCCTCCTCCCCCACTGTCCTGTGTCCACACCCTCTCGTGCCCCAAATGTCTACGGAGGGCACACCATGGGCCAGGCCCCATCCTGCCACAGAGCCACGGGCCTCTGCCTTGGGAGCACACTGTCCAGTGAGGAGAGGCAATGCAGAGCACCACGGGACAAATGGAGGATTCTGGGTGAAAGCTTCACCCCCTCAGAACCTCGAGAACAGGGGAAGTCAATGTCCTCCAGGCGCTCCACTCTGATACAGTCTGGGATGCCACACCCTCCGCCTGTCCAGCCATATTCCTATCCTGCCACTGAACATTATTGTCACCGAACATTATTCCCTTTTAGAGAACCCTTTTCTCCACTCTTGCTCCACATGATTTATGTGGGCTGACCCCACATACACATCTGGTGTAGACGCATGACCTAGGCCTGGTCAGAGCTCCCTGTAGTTAGCCGAGGGGAAATCACGTGACCCAAGGGGCATCAGGGCCTGGACTCTGGCTGGAACCTTTGGGAAGCGGCACTCTCCTTGCTCTGGGGCTGCCTGGGTGCGGGATGGATGCCAGGAACGGCAGGGCCATCCCAGTTACTGCATGGGAGAGCCACCAGGAATGATCCCAACACAGAGGAGGCAGGGCTGACTCGCTGGATTCAGACGGCCTAGATCTAGCTGGGCCTGAAGATGGTCACCTTAACCCCTCACATCAGCCAACAAATCCTCACATACACATGCACCGTTTTCTCTTTTTGCCTCAACCTATTTGAGGGACACTGTTGCCTGTAGCCAAAAAAGTTCTGACTAAT
The DNA here is from genome assembly GCA_004026545.1 of Mormoops blainvillei. Lineage (NCBI taxonomy): Eukaryota > Metazoa > Chordata > Mammalia > Chiroptera > Mormoopidae > Mormoops > Mormoops blainvillei. Next base: position 98,421 of record PVJD01003428.1, on the reverse strand, counting down.
AATGAAGCCAACCTACAATGCCCATGGTAGGAACACACGGTATCCTCAGAGTGGGTCTCAGTCCAGCCAGGTGGGCCAGCAACACTATTACCTGTCCTGGGAAAGATCAGCTGCTTACGTAGGGCTGCCGACCATAGGAAAAGAGAAAAATAAGCTGCACCAAGGCACACAGTGGGGACAGCTACATGCCCAGTGAGCCGACAGAAGAATGGGGCATTTTTGCCGACCCTCACCTGGCCCTAGAGCCTGACAAATCCAATGCTACAATCCCCTAATCCACAACTCTGACACCCCTGGAACTCCGGAGCCCAGGGTCCCTCGCTCAGACTAGAACATCAGGCTGCTCCTTTGCGCCCCAGAGTCTGACCTCCAGGAAGCTTGTTCACTGGAAAGCTGCCCTGCGGCTTGTGAGGTCTCTCGCTGTGAGCCTGGTTAGGCTGAGCTGGTGTCCCTGACCCTGAGAGGGACTTGCTGAGGCCAGCAAGTCTCTGTGGCAGTGAAAATGGGTGGCCAGTCTGTGGGTGGCCAAACGAGTTTCCTGCTCCTGTGGTTTAGCCGGGGAACCCTCTGACCCAGGAAACCTTGAGAGCTCCATATGCCGGAGGCAGACGAGTGTGCGCTGCTGGGACTCAGGCGAGGTGAAAGGACCCCCTTCCCATGCCCCTGGGCCCGTCTCTACCCAAGACCCTCTCTCTCTCCCAGAGAAAAAAGCTACAACTCATATATCTAATAAAGGACTTGTATTCAGAACATATAAAGAGCTCTTACAACTCACTAATAGAACAACCTAGTGAAAAACGGACAAAAGATTTGAATGGCATTTCACCAAACAATGAAGATATGCAAACAGCACTGAGCACATGAAAAGCTGACCAACATATTAGTCATTAGGTAATGAGGGTCGAAGCCTCAGAGAGATACCATTTCACACCAATCGGAAAGGCTAAAAACAGGAAAACTGACAATATCAAATGCTGATGAGGACGTACTGCAACTGGAACAAGCATATTGTTGGTGGAAATGAAAAACAGTACAACCACTTTGGCAAACTGCTTGGCAGTCTCTTAAAGTTAAATATATACTTACCACATTACCCAACCACCCAGGAGAAATAAAAACACACATCCAAACAAAAATTTGTTTAAAAATTTTTTTTTCATAGTAACTTTATTCATAATAGCCAAAAAATAGCAAAAACCCAAAGTGCATCCGCTGGTGAATGCACAAAGGGTACATCTATACAACAGGATAGCATTCAGTGATATCAAGAAACTACTGACATATGCAACAATACGGACAAACCTCAAAATGCGTTATACTAAGTGAAGGACCCCAAACACAAAAGAGTACGAGTTGTATGATTCTATTCATATAAAATTTCAAAACTATGGACAGGCATGAGAGAACTTCCTGGGTGGAAGAAATGTTCTAAGACTGGGTCGTGGTCATGGTGGCACCACTCTGTTTACATTAAAAGTCATCAAGCCATACACTTAAAATGCATGAATTTTATGTTATGTAAATTAAGCCTCAATTTTAAAAAATTTATGTTAAAAAAAATCCTCGAAGGTTCTTCAAAGAAGTTAGTTCAAAGGCCTTCAGGCTCTCCTCACCTCTCGCCTCCACCACTGCTGACCCTCCTCACCAGCTCCGCCCTCTCAAGCCACAGTGGCCCCGCCTGCTTCTGGGTCACACTAAGCATGTTCCAGCCTCAGGGCCTCTGCTGTTCCCTCTACTTGGAATGCTTCTCCCTCAGATATCCAGGTGTGCTGCTCATCTCCTTCAAGTATCTGCTCTGATGTCTCCTTCTAAGGTTACAACCTCTACCCAGTCCTCTCTACCCTGACCCTGCTTTGTTTTTCTCCCCTGCATGGGGACAGGGACTTTGGTCTGCTTTGTTTGCTGCGCTATCCTTAGCTCTGACGAGGGTGCCTACAGGAGCTCAATAAATCACTGCTGAATAAATGAATGATGCTGGCCCGCGGAGGGGAGAGGCCCAGAAGGTGCGCCTCACTTTACAGGGCCCAATACTCAGGACAGAATGACTTGTGGTGATCAGCCCAGTTAGCCAGCTGATGCCATGGCGTTTCCTATAGCCAGTCTGATCTCCCCACTAGCCAGCGTGCCGCTGGAGACAGCGGCCGGGTGTTATAACCATATCCCTGCACTGGAGGTTCCCCAACCAGCCTTGCTGCTAATGACGTCTCTCCTGACACTTTCCCACCTCCCACACTCTGCCTGTGCCTTTTCTCCCACCTGCTTCACTTCGCCTATTCCAACCACCCATGAGAATACCTAGCCTGATGCCGCCACCTCCTCCAGGAAGTCTCCCAGGATTTTGGCCCACAGAGACTGCAGGACACACACTAAGCTAGGAGAAAAGACATTATTCTCATTTATCTTCCTCTTGCCTCCTGAGAGCTCACAGGCAGCCCCAGGTGGGTCCGCAGTCTCTCCTCGAGAACACAGCCCCAGCACAATGCCTGGCACAGAGCCCATGATCCGGAAACTCCATAGAGAGCACACCTACAGTGGCTGACAGGAAACATTCCCACGGACACTCCTCCCAGGAGAAACTTCTGGAGGTTCCCACAGTTGCCCTTCAGCCCTCTGACCTCAATGATCCCAGCAGCCTCCAGAATGAAGAGCCTACTACGTACCAGGCTTTGTAGGAATGTGGTCTCATTAGTCATCACAAGCCCTGATGAGGCAGTGCCTGCCTGCAAAGTACAGTGCCTGAAGCTCAGAAAGTTCAGGGACTCACTCAAAGCCAGAAGCAGCTCAGGGGCCAAGACCAGCCCTGGTCTGCCCGCCTCCCTCTGCCTCCCCACATCGCCAAGCCCGGGCCTGGAATAACATCTGCGACACCTCTGGCCTCTGGAGAAAGCGTCCATGTGCATTGTGCCTCGCTGACAAAGGGGTCCCGAGGAGCTGGCCAGAGCAGAGAACGGAGACAGCGCTGACTCCATCCCAGCCACTGCTGCGGGCGTGGGGAGGGCCAGGGCGGACAGGCAGGCAGCCCATCCGCCTCTCACCCGCAACCCCCGAAGTGGGGGGAGCGCAGCAAAGGGGAGGTGAGGAGAGAAGAATGGTGAACAGGAAGAGGGGGAGGAGACCAGGGCAAACTGGACTTTGTGACTCAGCTCTGGTTCTGGGGTAGAGGAAGAGAAAGGGTTTCTTGGAAAAGCTAGACATGGTGACAAATTGGCTTTCGGCCACACTGAGGCTGATGAGAGAGGCCTGGGAGGCAGGGGAGGAAGTAGATTCAAGCCTCGTGGAGGTCAAACCCCAGACCCGAGTGGCCGTGGGAGCTTGGCCAGGCGCCTGTTTCATCACCTATAACATGGGGTAAAAGGCTTGCTGCCTCAAAAGACAGAGCCCACAAGCATCCCTCCGGGCCTGGCACACTGGAGCTTCTGGGAAGGGCAACTCTCGCTACTCTCTGGTCTCTATTATGATCTCCGAAGGCCTGGGGCCCAGGGTGCCCACACCACCTCCCCCAGGGAGACGCGGGAGAGGGCGGGTGGCATTCAGACCAACAGGCCCCCTTTGTGCTGCCCTCAATTGCCATTTACCGAGACAAACCCGGGCTGCATTTCAGGGTTTCCATTTCAGCTGCCCGGAGGGGGAGGTGGCACACCAAAGTTTCAGTGGAGATGAGGAGCAAGAACTTTCTGCCAATCGGCGGCCCAGGGTGTGGCCCCAACGGAAGGACGAACAGTGCCAAATAGGGCAGCAGAAAGCCCATCTCCACATGCCAGCCTGCCCAGAGGGCAAGAGAGGTGGCACCAGGAAGGGGGCTCCCAGGCCAGACTCTGATTGATGAGGCATGGGGTCATGGCTGACCCCCGGGCCTCCTCCTGGGAGGGCAGCATTTTGGCAGGACACCGCGGCTGGCTGAAACAGCATGGCCCAGACTTCGCAGACACTCACCCCGTCAGTGGCAGCGCGCCCTGAGTCACTCCCCACCCCCTTCTGGGGTCCAGCCAGCCAGGGTGCCCATGCTCCCGACGCCTCTTCTGAGCCTGTGACCAGAATGCACGGGCGTGTAGTGTCCAGGGGTGAACTTAGAACGCAGCCCCTGCCCACTGGCTCAGGCCACAGCACACCATGGGGGTGGGGGCAGCGTCTGTAACAGGGAGCTGGGAGCGAGCGGGTGGTTGGGGACAAGGTGAAGCACGGACCACACTCGGCAGAGTGTGGCCAAACAAACAGCCAAGAACCGAGGATTTAGTGGCTAAAATGTGTGTGGAGGGGTGGGATTCAGAAACTGGAAGGGAAAGTGATGGTGGGGGGGGCGGTGTCTTCCAATGCTGACCACCAGGCCAAGGCCAAAAAAAGTAAAGGTGAGCCCTTATGTGGGTGTCATATGGTCTCCCCTAGTCCTGCCCTACTGGGCACCCAGTGCTCACACGTACTTCCAGGCATCAGGCAGAGGGGGCAAAGAACCACGGGGGACATCAAGCAAGGGATGTGGCAGATCAGATGTGCACATTAGCAAAACCGCTCTTCGGCGCTGATGGGGATGACAGGGGGAATGGCAGCAAGGAGGCTGCTGTGACAGACAAGGGACACAACGGTGAGGCCTGAACTGTGACAGAGGCAGAGGCTAGAGGGGAAAGCAAGAGGAAAGGTGCTGAGTAGTATTTGGTGGCAAATTACAAAGGTGCAGGGGGCACCCAGGGTTCCAGCAGGTGGTAGAACCTCTCCAATGGGAGGGGTCCAGGAGAAAGAAGGTAGGGGCCGGAAGCGGGAGCTCAGTTTGGGCACGCCAGGTGTGAGGTGACTAAGAGGTCTGGGGGTGGGGGTGGAACAGGAGGCAGAGCGATGGGTTGTGGCCCTTGGGAGAGTGACTGGGGACAGCTGAGGCTGGGGAGAATGAGTGGCACAGGCCTGGGGCACCCACTGGTATGTAATGTGAGAGGCTGGAGAGAAGAAAGGCATCACAGGGTATGGACTTGAGGGCACCCCAGCCACAGACGGGCACGAATGGGGCAGCTTTTGAGGAGAGGAGGTCCAGCTGTAGAGCTGCTGGGCCTCCCAAGCATCAGGGAAATGCAAGGCCAAGCCACAAGGAGCTCCCATTTCCCACCCAATGAGATGGGTAAAAAGTCAAAAAGCCAGGTGATGTCAAGCGCTAGAAAGGCCAGGGAGCGAGAGCTGGTGGGCCGGGGTGGGCACAGCCTTGGGGAGCCCTGCAGGGACAGAAGACCCAGCCAGGAACCTGGGCCATGCATCCTGGGAAGCTCCTACAGGGTACTTATCGCAGCCCTCCAAGCAACAGCTGGGAAATGTGGTTTTGGGGGTGGGAACAGGGCAGGGCGGCGTAACTGGGGTTTTGTTTCTATTTATAAGATTTGTTTCTTAAGTCCTGCAGGATGTACATGGGTGGTCACTGTATCCACTCTATTCCTTTATTTGAATGCTAAAATATTTTATCATCACTTTTTAAATGACAAGAAAAAAGCAAAGATAGACACAAGGGAGGGAAGAGCAAAGAGTCCCCAAACAGAGTGAACTCACGCAGGTGCTGGCCACAGGCCAGAGCTGCCCAACATGAGGGTGAGCCCTTATGTGGGCGTAGCATGGGTTCCCCTAGTCCTGCCCCACTGGGCACCCCAATACTCATGTCTGCACCTGAAATCCAGGGCTATCCCAACCTCCAGATCCAGCAGGGCCCTAATGATGGGTGTGACCACCGTCCCCACAAGCCTCCTCCCAGCCGGCACCTACTGTCCATCCCATCCAGCCTGGAAGGGAGGTTTGTTTTGTCTGCATTTGACCAAAAGGCTCAGGAAATTGCACCAGTGGTAATGCTAGAATCCCCAAGCACAAGCAAAGAGCTGGGCAGGTCTGGGAAGAACTCCCTCGAGTCTTGCCAGCTTGAGGCAGAAGCCAAAGCTCAGAGCCTCACACCAGGTGCGCCTCCAGCCTAGGAGAGCCAGTAAGACAGCGTCTGTCTGCCTGTTCCCCTGTCCCAGTACCCACCCTCTGCTCTCATTGTGTCAGCGAGGCCCTGTGGGAAGCTACAGCCAGTGTGGGCTATGTACACTGGGCACACTTGCCAGCCAGGGACAGGGGACGGGGGCCCCACAATGGGGTGGTGATGGACCCTGCTTGGGGTTCCGAGTTGCCCTGGGAGTACCAAGGGGCCTGGCAGCCATCCAGAACCAGTGTGGAGAAAGGACCCTCCCAAGCCGTGGAGCAGAGCTGGGGCTGGAACCCAGGCTCCATCAGCCCACGTGGCTTCGAGAATGGGGAGGGAGAATGGCGCTGGAAAGATAGTGGGGCAGAGCAGGGCACGCTGTGCCCGCAGTGTGGCTGAGAGTACAGGGGCACTCATGGTGCTAAGCAGGGAAGGACCAACCAACCCAAGAGCCCCAGGCGACTCCTATCTTCTCTGGCACCTGCAGCTCGGAGACACGTAGGGCTCGAGTCCAGAGACTGGTTTCCAGTCCCATATGCTCACCATCCTCACGGCCTCCAAGCTCAGGGTTGCAGTTCCCATTTTGTAAAGTCAGCATCTTCCCTGTCCTGCCAACAACGTGGGGCAACTGCAGAGCCCTGGGAAGGGCTGGTCTTGACTCAGCGGGACACCCGGGACTTACCAGCTTCCCTCAGGTTTGGAGGGATCCTGTCTCCCAGCAAAGAACAAAAGGGATCAGGGCCGTGTCGGGTCTAGGGAGGGGAAGGAACATCAATATATTTCCCCGCTTCAAGCAGGCACATGCAGGCACACCATTCGTGCACGCGGGCACACACACAGTCGGCGTGCTCAGAACCAGGGCGCGGCCACGGCCCCAGAGCCTGCTCCTGGCTCTGTGCTCAACCGTAGCCCTGACAACCGGACAACTGGAGCCCTCTGCCACTGGCCCGGGATGCTGGGCAAGCATCAGCCTGGTTCTGCCAGATGGGGTCTCCCTCAGGCCTAGGGTGAAGGGCTGGGGAAAAACACAGCTCAAGTCACCCACTGCCCCACCCTGATTTCCATTTCAAAGAATGAGAAATGGAGGCCCAGAGCAGATTCACCCAAAGTCACAGAGCAAGTGAACCGCACACTAAGATGCGACTGCCCAAGTGAAGAAAGCCTGTGCTGGGCAAGAGGACCCCTGAGGCCAGACGGTCAGAGGCCCAGGGAGAAGAGGCGCCTGCTGAGATGGCCCAGTGGACACCAGAATGGGCTCCGGTGTCCAGCCTCCCAGGCAAGGATAGGAACCCATTCATCCTTCGCGGTTGCCTCATCCACTTCTGCTTTCTGTGGCAGCTCCACCTAAACATCTAGGCCAGGTGGCTGCAGGAAAGCCACCCCATCTCCTGGGTTCTCCTCCCCAGCCCAGTCTACACAGGCAACTAAAAATTACCTGCCTTTACAATAAGTGGTGCTGGGTCAACTGGAGAGCCACATAGGAAAAATATCACAATCCCTTCCGTGGTAGGCCAAATAATATCCCATCCCCCCAATAACTTGCGACCATGTTTACATGGCAAAGGGGAATTAAGGTTACAGATGGAATCAAGATAGCTAACGAGATGACCCTGAGATGGGAAGATTATACTGTATTATCCAGGCAGGCCCCATAACCATGAAGGTCCTTACCAATGGAGGATGAAGGCAGGAACAAAAGAATCAGAGAGAGAGCACTGTGCGAAGGATTCAGTCCAACATTTCTGGCTTTGAAGATGGAAGCAGGGGCCACCAGCCAAAGAATGCAGACGGGCTCTAGAAGCTGGAAAAGGCAAAGAAACAGAATCTTCCCTGGAGCCTCTAAGGAACGTGACCCTGCTGATATCCGGATTTTAGCCAGGTGAGATCCATTTCACACTTCTGACTTCCAGAACTGTAAGATGATACATCATCGTGTTGTTTAAACCACTAAGTATGTTGTCATTTGTTATAGCAGCAAAAGGAAACTAATAAACTTCCTTCACATCACACACAAAAATCAATTCCTCATGGACAGATCTAAATGTGAAAGATAAAACAATAGTCCTTAGAAGAAGACATGGAAAACCATCCTAAGATTGGAGCAGGCAAACATTTCTTAAACAGGACACAGGAAATGGTAAAGATAAGGGAAAGATGGATAAATTGAGTAAGATTAAGAGCTTCTGGGGATCGAATGATACCACTGAGAGAGGGGTGGGCAAGCCACAAAGCGGGAGAAGACATTGGCAATTCTTAAATTCTACCAAGAACTTATATTTAGAATATAAAAAGAATTCTGACAAATCAAAACATCAGCAAAAGAGTTGAACAAGCACTTCACAAAAAGAAGGTATTCGAAAGACCAATAAACATATAAAAAGACGTTCACCTTTATTAGTCACTATGATAACACCATACATCCAACAGAATGTATAAAATGAAACAGACTGACCATACCATGTGTTGGGGAAGATGCGGATTATCCAAAAGGCTCACACACTGCTAGGAGGGGCGTAAGCTGGTACAAGCAATTTGGAAAGCAGCTTGGCATTACATACTAAAGCTAGACATACCTAACCCTAAGACCCAGCAATTCCACGCCTAAGGAATAATCCTATGTACCTGTGTGCACCAGAAAACATGTTCTTTTCCTAATACTCCCAAATTGAAAATAACCCAAATATCTGCCATCATTAGAATGACTAAAGAAGTTGTCACTTAATCACATTTGTAAATAAATTCACCCAATGGAATAAAATACAGCAATGAGAATAAATGAACTGTAACCATAGGTGACAACGTGTATGAATTTTGAGATTATAATCTCGAGTGAAAAAAGCCAGATATAAAAGAGTCCATGGAGTATGACTGTATGCTTCCATTTACTGGTGTGGCTCAGTTGCTTGGAGTGTTGTCCTGTAAACCAAAAGGTCGCAGGTTCGATTCCCAGTCAGGACGCATATCTGGGTTGCAGATTCAGTCCCAGTCAGGGCGCATGCAAGAGACAACCAATCAATGTTTCTCTCACATCGATGTTTCTCTCTCTCCCTTCCTCTCTCGCTCCCAAATCAAAAAATACATCCTTGGGTGAGGATTAAAAAATAATAAAATGAAGTTCAAGGGCAGACAACATTTATTTATTGATGATCAAAATCAGGGAAGGGGTCACTCGGGTCAGGCACATTGACTGGAAATAGAAACAAGAGGGGTTTCTGGGCAGGTGGCAGGTTCTGGCTCTGGATTTGGGTGCTGTTTCACAGTCTCTGCACTTTGAGAAAATTCAACAAGCAGTTCACTTCTGACATGCACACTTTTCTGTATGGATGTTGTACTTCAGTAAAGTTTTACGCCCCTGGGAAGGGGCGGAAGAAGCAGAGGTGGTTCCTGCTGCTCTGGGGCCTTCCCGCCCATCAGACTACCCTGGCTGGTGGCACCCAGCCACGCAGCCCCGAGTACCTGCCTTCCCTGCAGTTCTGCGAGCTCCCTGTGGGAAGGCCCCAGCCCCATGGACTTCAAATGCCCAGGGTCTGGCACACAGGGGTGCTGTGCTCGCCGAACAACCTTCCGGGCCCCAACCTTCCCTGAAGAAGGCCAGTGAGTGGCTTCCTCTCACACCTGAGCCTTCCCCGGCAGGGGGCAGGAAGGAGGCTGACCCCACTGAGGTCCAGGCCTGGCCCCTCTGTGGCATGAGAGGCCCAGCCCGAGGGGAGGGGTTGTAAACCAGGGCCCACAAGGAAGGGCCAGGGTGTGCGGCCTGGAGAAGGGACGAACCAGCCAGTAGGCCAAGGGCACCATCTGCGCCTCTGAAAGGCAGCCCCGAAGCTGCTGGGGGGCGAGGAGGGGCAGAACCTGGTGGCCCTAGGCATGAGGTCAGTTACTAACAGGCCCTCAAAGTCATGTGTTTTTTTGTTTGTTTGTTTGTTTTAAATTTTTTACTGCTTCCAGAAAGGCATCCCCTGCCCTTCACTACCCTTAGCTATCCATTGTGGCAGAATGCCAGACACTCAGCCACACCCATACAGATTGCCACGTCTCCAGACCTTTACACACACGCTGTCATTCCCTCTGCCTAGGATGTCCTTCCTCGGACACTGGCAAACTCGCTCAGCAGTCACTGAGAGCAGCTTAAGAGGGCAGGCTCTGCAAATCTTGTTCACTCCTGGGGCTCTCGGTACCTAGGACAGCGCCTAGCACACGAGGGAGTTCAAAATGGTTAATGCCTGAAGGAGTGAAAATGCCCTCCGGGGCCACCCTTGTCCTCCCCACATTTAGCTGGAGGCCCATTGCAGCTTGTTCACACCCAATGGCTGCACTCACCAGCTGGCCTGAAGCACTGTCTGGGAAAGACAGAGTGGCAATTCAACTTTCTGAATGACTCCCATCCTGCCGGAAAGCCGGCACCACGCACATCTACTTGATGCACAGATGCTCACCTGCTGCGGATCCAAAGAGTAAAGAGGCAGGCGGTGAGCCCCCCCACACTGGAGGGGACTAAGCAGAGACTAAGGCCTGCTCTCACAGCAGGGTTTTGCTCCGGTTGGCACAGCTGCCATGAGAAGCTCTCCCGAACTCATGCAACTATTACTACTGTCAAAAACAACCTTAACGGGAACCTGCCGAGCGTTCTCCACCTCCCAGGGCTGGCCCACCACGGGGAAAGCGCAGTCCCACGTCCACACCTCTTTCTGTCATAAGACTCTGCCTCTTCACTATGCTTGACTCTGAACTTGTGTGAGTGTACTTAGTGTGGGAGGCTTGGGGTGGGACGAGACCCCATCCTCCCTGCCTCCTCCAGCCTAAGGAGCCGCAGATCTATAATATTTGTTCTGTTCCAGGCACCAGTCTAAGTGCTTTATAAAATTAACCATTTAATCTTCACAGCCTTATGAAGAAGGTACTATTATGAGATCCAATTTAATGATGAGAAAGCTGAGGCCCAGAGGGGTCAAGCCGCTTGCCCAGGGTGACGCGACTGCTGCATGGCAGAGGTCTCGCTGGAGCTCAGGACCCCTGGCCATGGAGCCTGTGCTCCTGGCCGCTTCCCTTTACCTCCTCAGAGCCAAGACCAACTCCCCTCCACATACCTGGGTCGGCAGCATAAGGGCAGAGAGTTAGGCAAGAGGTCAAGAGGGCCCCCCACGGCCCTCAGTGCCAAGGCCACAGCCTGCAGCACTTCTGCCTGCTGACCAGGTCCTCGCCTACCCTGGTCTTGTTTCCTGGGACCCCATCCCCCGCAGCACCCTGCCTTCCAGCCTCTCTAAACTTCTCAGTGCTCCCTGAGACACCCTATCCCATCGTCTGTTCCACCAGGAATGCCTTCACCCCTCTTCTATCCCTTAGTCAACTCCTGGGGTCAAGTGGGTACGCCCGGAGCTCTCTGCACAGCCCTGTATCATGGTCCCCTATGCCTCCTCCCAAGGTGAGGATTCTTGGGGCAGAGACCAGTCTGGCGCCTGGTTCACTCACTGGGTGCCATCCACCCCTCGAGCCCTTTAGACACTTGAAGGGGCTGGTTGCAAGCATCAGCCCCACCGCAACTGCTGGCCAGGACCCTCCAGGAGGAGGATCAGAAGGATCAGGGGGTGGTCCCCGTTTTCCCTCCTACCCTCTGCATTCTGGACATCTGTTTGTCCTAGGGCCGCACTATCGGGCTCCTCTCCGGAGGTCCTAACCCTCACTCAGCTTGTTTTATATAAAGCACAGGCTAGCATGAGTCAACCCGACAATCAAAAGCCGCTCCAAACTCGTATTTCCCCCCTTGGATCTGGCTGCTAGAAAGCTCAGAGTCAAATTACCTCCAATACAGGGTGCAGGAGTTCCCTTGGGCTTCGTTTAACTTTTACTACCGTGGGTTTCCTCTTGCTCCAATTCTCCCATGTTTTTTTTCCATATCATTATACTGCGTTTATGTTTACAAGTCCTTTATGGAATCAGACAAAGAACACACATGACACTCTCGCCTCTCCTCCCTGTTCCCTGAGTCCGGCACACCTGCTGGTCTGAAAGCTGAATATGAGCGGAGTGACCAAACCTACAAACAAATTTATGACAGGAACAGTCTACATTACAAAAGGACCTGCGCAGAATCAGGGTATAAGGTAGCCAAAAATATGAAGACATCAAATATCTTTTCTTCCCTCATCACAGGGTTCCGCAGCTAGATGCCAACTTCATGCTTCACCTGGAAGACTAAGCACCCCCGCCAGAACCCTCTTCTCTCAGTTGCCCAAACTCCTCCCCTTTTCCCCTTCTGCACCATCAGGAAGACCCTCCTTAACTGATCAAGTTCACCCATCCTTTAGGACACAGCCCCGGTCCTAGTCCAGGGGGTCCCATTCCACCCACCCAGTGCCCTGCCTACTTGAGTAACACCTAGAATGACTTGCAACCATTGCCAGGGCAATGATCCCACCGGGCATTGAGGCATCTCTTCTACTCTGGCCTTAAAATGTTTCTCAAAGGTGCTCATCTTGTTTACATTTTCAGGAAGGGTGCTGATGTCTTCCTAACTCAGTAAAATGCCTCAAAGGCAGGGTCCAAACCTTAAGTGCACTGTGCTCCCCACCCAGCGAGGGGCTGGTTCCTGCACAGCCATCACCCACTCCCACCCTTAATGTCACATGTTGGGGAGAGGGGCGGGGGCACCCAAGGGAGGAGATGGGGCCAGGCTGGGTCCAAGCAGGTGCAGATCAGCCCTGGACACTAACTTAGGGAAGGGAGGCTGGGAAACCAGGCACTCCCTGTGAGCCTGAAATTCCACCTTCTCATGGCAAAGAGGCCAAAAGGGCAAAGATGGAAGCGGAAGAGGGGCGGGTGTCTTTCTGGCGGCAGCTGGAGTCAAAGGTAAGATTCCAGGGACAGAGCAAAGGCTGCTCCGTGAAGACAGAAGCCAGAAGTGGACAAGGCCCCACATTTGGGTCTTGTTAATAAAAGCACCTGCCTTTCTCTGCTTCGTATTCAGAAAGAAGCCCTTTCATTATCATTTTGAAGCAATTCTTCTGAAAACACGAGTTTTCTGTTACTGTTTCTGTGTACTGACCCTGGCAACACAGCCCAGAGAAGAGAGTGGTGGGACAGGGTAGGTCCCATGCTGGCAATGGGAACCCCGGCCTCCAGGTACTGAAGGGAGGAACCTCCTCAGAGCTGGGGAGACCCACAGGGCACAGTCCCTGTCATCTTGTCCTCCCCTGGAGATCAGCACATGCTAGTTTCTTCCAACAAACCATGGGGCCAAGTGGTGGAGACCCACACTTCACATACTGTAGCATCTCGGTAAATTGGCCCTGGGTCTGTCTCTCTGATCATACCGAAAGCTCTCAAGGACGGCGATGCCCCCATTTGAGCATCCTCCCCCAGAACACACCAGCTGACACTGTAGCGGCTGCGCCCAGCACTGCCTCCCACTCCCAGCCCTGCAGACCATGTGGCCTGCCCCCCACCAGCTGAGTGGATGGGATGGGCACCCTCACCTAGACCAGGCCAATCGGTTCCTCTGGCACCCCAAGACCAAGGGGAGTACTCCTAGGAGGTCCTGTGGCCTCAAGCTGAAGCCGCCATTCAGGGGAGCCAACTCTAACAACCCAGGGGGCCGGCCTACAGGGAGAGGAAAAGGGACAGACGCACCAGGAGAGGTAGAGAAAATGAAACCTCAGTCCAGAGAGGAAAGCCGGAGGAGGGGCTGCCTACCAGCTTCCCACGTCCTGGGGGAGCCAGGCTGCCTGCAATTGTTTGCTACACAAGTTCCCTTTCCCTCCTCCTAACTCTCCTTTCACTTAACCTAATTGTAGGAGGTTTCTATCCCTGGCAACAAAATTATTCCAGAGACGTGGTCAGAGCCTGCCCCCTTCCCGCTCAAGGGCAGGCCTACTCATCAAGCCATGCCCACTACTCAGCTCATAAGGTGAGGCTCGTCTGGGGGGGGCCGGCACCAGGGAGCTGTGCTGGGAAGGCAAGGCAGAGCCGACCGGGGCCCCAAGGGCCAGGGAGCATTTGGACTTTGCACTTGGGCGAATGGGGTGGAGGTGTCTCAGGATGGCAAGGCCAAAATTTTGCTTTGGGGAAATAAACATGTTAGGTGGTTGAATGACACGTAGGAAGGGGGCACGTCTGCTAGGCATGCAGGTGCCTAACAAATGCTTGCAGAGCAAACGGGGAAACCTCTCTATGCCTTGATTTCCTCATCTCTAAAACATAGGGAAAGTTACTAAAATATCCACAAACTAACATACACATTTGAAGAGCTCGAAACAGCTGTGGGCGGGCGGTGTTGCTCAGTGGGCTGGGCATTCTTCCGCAAAGCAAAAGGTCACTGGTTCAACACCTGGTCAGGGCACATGCCTAATGTTTTGTCCCCTGTTGGGGAACATACAAGAGGCAACAAATCAATGTTCCTCTCTCATACCTATATCTCTCTCCCTCGCTTTCTCCCTCCCCTCCCCCTCTCTCAGAAAAAAGAGAGAGCTCAAAAAGTTCCTGGCACACAGTAGGTACTCAATACGTGTTTTGTTTTGATTTTTTCAAACCTACGCAAAGACTGATGTTCTCCCCAACAACCTCTGGTCAGGTGCTATGGTCTGAATGTTTGTGTACCCCACAAATTCATACGTTGAAGCCTAATGCCCAATGTGACAGTGTCAGGAGGCAGGGCCTTTGGAGCCCTCATGAATGGGAATAGTGCCCTTATGAAAGAGAGCCCCATTGGAGTAGGGGGGCAGCGGCGAAGGAGGGGAAGGAAAAATAAGTAAACAAAAAATAAAAGAGATCCCCACAGAGCTCCCCAGACCCTTCCACAGTAAGAAGATATAAGGCAATATCTGCAACGCAGAAGGCGGCCTTCACCAGACTATACTGGAGGCCTGATCTCAGATTTCCAGCCTCCAGAACTGTGAGAAATAAGTTTCTGTTGTTTATAAGCCTGTACCCCACCAGTATTTTGTTAAGACAACCCAGGCTAAGACAACAGGGAACCAAGAGCATCAAGAATGCAGCTCCCCTCCTCTGGGCACAGAAGCAGAGGTAGGGTAGATGGCATCAAGAGGACAAGGTCAATCTTTAGGGTGGCAGGGCCGGGAGGGAAGGCCAGAAGGGAACTGTCCCCTGCACTGTGGATCAGAGCGGAGGGAACAGGGATGGCTAGGACCGTGGGGATGCTGGCCTTCCCATTACCAAGGGAGGCGGACCAGGGTGGAGAGGGCAGCTGAGGAGAGAGGCTGCAGTGTGGCAGAGGACAGGGTCTGGGTGGGGTTCACAGGCAGGACTGCCTGGCAGAGGACAAACACATGGGGAGGGAATGAGCCACGTGTATGTGTGTGTATCTGTGTGTTTGCATGCACAGGCTGTAGTGCAATCCAGCACAGCCACAATAACAAAAATCAAGCATTTGCTCCGTCAAGTGAACATACTTCACACACATCCATCCATTCGATTCTCTCAATAACTCCCCCAGATAGATACCATAGGTGTTTTCATTTTTATAGATGGGGAAATTGAGGCAGAAAGAGGTGTAGTGACTTGTCTGAGGTCACACAGCTAGTAGGTGGCAAAGCTGAGATTTGAACCCAGGCTGTCGGGGTCCACCATCCAAACTCTTAGCCACCAAAGTGGACAGGAGATGCTGGAAAGGGAGTGGTGCCCACGGGTAAATCCCCAACTTGGAATTTCAAGCTGTAGGTGCAGAATTCTAGGTATCGCCTTCCCAGCCTGCTGGGTAGACCTGGTGGGGGCTTGCAGGTGCACACTTGTGTGCATTAGATTCCCCCCAGGTCCCCTCTGCCAGGCTTTTCTGTCTTTGAAACTCCTCTTCACCTCTACCCCTCCCCACCTGTCACAGAGCCTGCTCCCCACCATCCCTTGTAAGCCAGGCACTTCAGACACAATACATCCTGGCTCCTGGCTCACAGAGAAGTGTGCCTGAGGGGTTCCACCTGGGAAAGTAGGAAGGACAGGACAATCCTTTCCTTCAACAGAACTCCCCTGCCTAAAACCACATGTCCCACCACCTAAATTCTTCACTGTTCCACTCCTCTAACCCAGCAGCTGCCAGGCCTTCTGCCCCCTTCTCTGACTCCAAGGCTTGCCCATGCTGTTTCCCTGCCTGAAGCCCCGTTGGTATCCTGGCAGCAAACTTCTGCACTGAGCTCCATCAAGCTTCCTGACCACTCCACCCTCCAGGTGTCCCTCCTCTGTGTTCCCAGCTCCTCCACCACTACCCTCAGTGATGGGCCATGCTCCCTGGTGTCAGTGATGCCCCAGTCCTGTGTACCTCTGTACCTGCTGAGCCAAGTGACAGCAGCTGGATGAATGAAGGGCTCATTGTTTACGTTACAACTGGTGGGGAGTGTGCTGCACACATGTGGTGCCCCACGTGGTGCTCCCTGCACCCTCCTCCTCCTCCTCTGCCAGCAGCCCTAGGCCAGCCCCATCCCCACTAGCCTCCCCTGGGCATCTTACAAGGGTGAGGGCAGACAGCACACTTCATTTGAACTCCCCATTTCTGACCCAGAAGGGAGAGGTAAGAAAGATCTCAGGGACTGGGGGATGGGCTGCTGGGTGTGTGACTCCCCACAAGGTGCCCCTCTGCCCATCCTCTCCAGGGTGGGGGTAGGGCCGGGGCCTGAGTAACAGTGCCCAGTGAGCACCTGCCCCACCCAGGCCCCGCCTGAAGGGCCCAAACGGGCGGGTCCTGGAGGCCCAGCTAAGCATCCTTGGCGGCCGCGGCTCCTCCCTGTGGAGAGGGCAGAAAATCTGCTGCCTCACCAAGACACCAGCGCCAGCTTGGGGGGGCACCCCTGCGGGAAGCCACCCCGCCCCAGTGTCCCCCGAACCACCTCCGCCATGCACTTCAACCAAGTTTTGCAAAGGGCAGTGGCCAGGCGACTCCAGCCTGGGCGAGGGCTCCGTATTCTCCCAGACCCCGGGTCTGGAAAAGGGGTATAAGGGGCCGCGCCCACCAGGCTGTGCCCCTTGGGCCTGTGAGCACAGAAGCCTGCGGCGTGTCCACCACCTCGCGCTGCCCATGGGACGGGCAGCCCCCCAGCAGATGTGCCGAACTCCTGTCTTTGGCTTGGGGGTGGGGGGCGAGGATGCTGACGGTGCCCTCACCACGGGGACAAGCAGCCCGGAAAGCGCCTTCCAACACCAGCAGCATCCCCTCCTCGCTTGCGGGCGTGGGGAAGTTGCAGTGCATCCCAGGACCGGCTCTGCTCACGCCCACCCACCAGCCGTGACCCTGGGGCCTCTCCCGCGCCCGACAATTTCCCCGGGCCGGTCCGCTTCTGCCCAGGCTGGGGCCATCGCCACCGCCCGAATCCCACGGTCCTTTGTTGCCCGGCAAGCCCCCTCCTTCAGGGTCTCCGCCGCTGCTCCTACCTTCACCCCTCCAGCATCAGGCTCAGCGGCGGGGACCCGGCGTCGGCCTCCTCTGCGGGCCTGGCCGCCGTGGGGGAAGAGGATGCTGCGGCCGATCGCGCTCCCCGTCGCCCCACCCCCGGCGGAGCCCCTGTGGCGCCGGGATACCGCGCTCGCGCTCCGTACCCGGGCCTCGCGCCGCGTGTGCGGCCGGCTGGCGGCGGGAAAGCAGGAGGAGCTGACCTAGGCAGCCCCGCCGCCGCCTACGCGCCCCGCGGCGGAGCCCAGCCAGCCGAGCCGAGCGGAGCGAGCGCCCCGGCTCCGGGAGGGAACAAAAGGGGCAGGCGCTGGGACGAGCGCCGGAGGGCGGGGCCTGGCGCGGCGGGGGCGGGCACGCGGGCGCACGGCCTCGCGGTTCTCGGGCCCAGGCGCCCAGCCGCCAGCGGGCGGGCGGGCAGAAAACGCGGCTGAACCCGGTAGTCCGCCCGCAGCCGTCAGCCGTGGTTGAAGAGGGCGGGGTCCCGGGTTCGCCAACACCCACCTCAGCGCTGGGCACATTGTGGTGCTGCAATCATGTTTGGCGTAAGAACTCTCTTCAGCCTTGCTCAGCTCACAAGCATGTCCCAGACTATTGGGAGAGATTGAAACCTGGGAAGCTAGGGGAAGGGACTGGGAGGTTCCAGGAAGGCTTCACAGAGGAGGTGACGTTGGACTGGACAGGAAGAGTTGAGGAGGGGACGATGTGACCTAGGTCCTAACTCCAGGTCTTACTGGGCTGTCTGAGGCCAAAGGATATGGTGATAAATGACACGGGATTCTTGGTGATTTGCTCCCGTGTCTCTACAAAAAGTGGTACCCAAGACACAAATGAACCCCGAGGCCTCCTCCCAGAAGCAGAATCTCTCTCCTGCGATATCAGAGCAGTTGACACAGCAGCGCATTCCACTCGCCTGAGTTGGGGAGCAGAAGCTAAGTGCCAGCACAGGGGTAAGAAATAAATGAATTCCAACACCCGTAGATGCCCAGTGTCCAACTGCGGTTGCCTTCTGCGCTTTTGTGACCCTTTCCCCTTTGATAAACTAACCTTTGAGCCTTTGCCTTGCTGGTTCTTCAACCAGTAGTGCCCCACCCCCACCCCCCGGCCTTCTCTGCTTGACAAATCATCCTTCTTCCTCAAAACCTAGCTGTAACTTACCTTCATTTCCCCTGAGCATGGGAATGCTGGTCTGTTGGGGTAGGTTGTGGTCTGTACACCGGACTCACTCTGGGGGGGAAGCACGAGGCACAGTCTTGTTTATATCCCCTAAGGTACCCAGCACAGACCCTGGGCAAGGGTAGACATCCAACGACACTTGTTGAATAAGTGAGTTTGCTAAATTGCCACCCACCACCCTTCCACTGCCCTGGTATCCATAATCTTTGAGAAATGAGTTAACCGCTGGAACTCAGTTTCCCCACCTGCAAATTAGAGATAGTGTTTCACTTCAGTTCAGCAACTGTGTAATGGCATAACGATGGAGGAGGTCTATCGTTAGCCCTGAGGAGGTCCTCAGCTGGGGTGAGACCTGGAGACTACGTTGGGGAGGAGGGTGCAGAGTGAGCCCAGAGGAGAGCAAGCTTCTGGCAGTGGTGTCAACCCTACAGGAAGAAAGGGGATTTGAGGTGGAAAGGGCTGCGTTCAGGAACCAGAGAGCAAATTGTTCCATGTAGCTGAGATGAGTGGTCCAGATATTAAGAAATAAGATCCAAGGCCTCAGGCAGTGGTAATAATACAGCTCCATCGCCTCCAGCTCATGGGCAATACTCTCTGGGCCTCTGTTTTCCCGTCTATAAAATGAAGCTAGTGTTAGACCGCCTCCTAGGGTTCTTGTCAAGAGAGCAAGGTCATAAGAAGACTTCGCACACAAGGAGCTTGGATTTCTGCTGTGGGGGGGAGATTTCTAACAGGGACTTTTCTCCCATGGAGAGGAAGAAGCACAGAATGAAGGGCAGGGCTTTTCCAGTTGCTCACTCCTCCCTCCCTGGGAAATTGGTGGAGGTCACAAAGGCCATGGGGGTCCTGACGATGGGAAGCAGGGGAGGCCCAGCCAGAGGCCATTCTGAAAGTTCTCCTGGCAGGTCATGGGGGCAGGCTGAGGCCCTGAGAGACCAGCTGGAAAGCTGTGGGGGTGCAAGCAAGAGCTGAGGGGCTGGAACACGGTAAGGGTGAGGGAGCGGCGGAGGAAACTGAAGCAGAGGCCAGTCTGGGTCAGGTTTTAGGGGCTCCTTTGAGACTAAAATCCATGGTGACTCTCCCCGGAAACATGCGATATGCTTACACACATACACACACACAGAGTTTTGCACACAGGTTCAGACAGTTCACAGACTCCTTGAAGCACCCCCTGGTCTGTACAGCGAGGTTCTAGAGCAAGAGAGAGTGCTCAGAAAAAGCAGGGTAGGTGGGATGTAGCCGAGAGTGTGATTTGCCAGATGTGGGTTTCTGACCCAGACCGAATGGTGCATGCACCCCGGAGGCACCTCCCCCTCTTTGACACCTGAGGCTTCTAGAACCAGGAAAGTGGACAAAAGTCACAGGATATCACCCATCAGGGATGGACTAACAAGGTTCCTTATTAGAAATGAAACCATCATTTTATACAGTCCCCTCCTTGCACAGGCGGGAAAACTGAGGTCTAAAGAGTGGCCTCACAGTCCCTGCTGTGATGCCCCTGAACTCACCCGCACCAGCAGGTTCAGCCAACCCCTCCTGCCTTCAGGAGGTGGGTGGGTGGCCCACTGGCCCCCTCCCTCACCAACAGCTCCCAGTTCCTGCAGAATACTAACTTCTCCTTACCTGGACTGGGTGGGCAGAGCCATCTCTGAGATGGCTCAAAAATGTACGACTCATCTGAGAGGAGCATCGGTTGTGGCTGTTAGGCTTGTAGGTAAGAAACGATAGGCTTCTATCTTGCTGCAGGTTCGGTTTGGGTTTTCTCCTTCCTGCAGCCAAACAAAAGATGTAGACTGGAAGGTGGAGCTGGGCATGATGCCCCAGGCATCAGGCCTGGGAAAGGGGGTGGGGTGGGGGTGGGACTAGGGGGAGAAGGGCTCTCCCAGCAGACCTCTCACTCAGGCCTTTTGTCTCCACAGAAAGTGCCGATTTGACCATTTTCTCGCTGACAATGGCCATGACCAGCAGCCCCACAAGGGGGAGTGGGGGAGTGGTGGGAAGTGCACGTCAGGAATAGCTGGGGACCAGGGCAGGGGTCTCAGAACCCTGCACTGCGGCAGCCACAGACAAGGCCTGGCCGCCCTTCAGGCTGCTGCCTGTCTGGTATACTGTTTTATTGTCTTATTTGTTAGGACCAACAGGACAGCCACGTGATGGAATATTTTATAGTCTCTGAATTACTGTTTTTTATAAGGAATCTGTAATAAATGCAGAAACACTCCTGTATTTATGTCAAATGAAAAATGGACATCAAAAAATTGTAGATATGGTAGAATAGAAAAAACTGCTCACCATGATGGGCTTTGGGTGGGGGAAACCCATGACCTACCCTTTTCTGCATTTTCCTAAACAAGCATGTGTTACTTTTAAAATTAACATAAGAACCCTGGTCGGTGTAGCTCAGTTGATTGAACGTTGGCCTATGAACCAAGGGGTTGCTGGTTCGATTCCGCAGTCGGGGCACATGCCTGGGTTGTGGGCTGGGCCCCCAGTGGGGGGCACATGAGAGGCAACCACACATTGATGTTTCTCTTCCTCTCTTTCTCCCTCCCTTCCCCTCTCTCTAAAAATAAAATAAATAAAGTCTTAAAAAAAAAACTAAAACAAGAAATTTATATAGAGAACACTAAAGATTCCACCAAAAAACTGCTAGAACTGATAAATAAATTCAGTAAAGTAGCAGGATACAAAATAAATATCCGGAAATCAGTTGCATTTTTATACACGAATAATGAACTGTCTGAAAGGGAAACTAAGAAAACAATCCCATTTATAATTGCATCAAAAAAAAAAAAAAGAAAACCTAGGAATAAATTTAACCAAGGATGTAAAAGATTTGTACTTGGAAAAGTTATAAAACACTGAAGAAAGAAATTGAAGAAGTATAAATAAGTAGAAGTACATACCATGTTCATGGATAGGAAGAATTAACATCATTAAAATGTCCATGCTACCCAAAGCAATCTATAGAGTCAACACAATTCCTATCAAGACACCAATGACGTATTTCACAGAACCAGAACAAATATTCCAAAAATTTATATGAAACCACAAAAGACCCTGCATAGCCACAGCAATCTTGAGAAAGAAGAACAAAGTGGAGGAATCATGCTACCTGATGTGAAACTATAGCACAAGACCACAGTAATCAAAACAGCATGGTACTGGCATAAAAATAAACATAGAGATCAATGGAACAGAATACAGAGCCCAAAAATAAACCTATGCCTTTACAGCCAATTAATATTTGATAAAGGAGGCAATAACATACAGGGGTAAAGAGAGTGTATTCAATAAATAGTGTTGGGGAAATTGTAAGATACATGCAAAAAGAATGAAATTAGACCATCTTTTTACTTCATATACAAGAATAAACTCCAAATGAATTAAAGACTTAAATGTAAGACTTGAAACCATAAAAATCCTAGAAGAAAACATAGGCAGTTAAAATCTTGGACATTCTCATAGCAATATTTTTTCTGTTATATCTCCTAGACAAGGGAAACAAAAGAAAAAATAAACAAATGGAACTACATTAAACTAAACAGTTTTTGCACAGCAAAGGAAATTATCAACAAAATGAAAAGACAACCCACTAAATGGGAGAACATATTCGCCAATGATATACCTGATGAGGGGTTAATGTCCAAAATTTATAAAGAACTTATAAAACTCAACACTAAAAGAACAAATAATTCAATTTAAAATGGGCAAAGTGCCCTGATTGGTGTGGCTCAGTGGATTGAGTGCCGGCCTGCAAACCGAAAGGTCGCCAGTTTGATTCCCAGTCAGGGCACATGCCTGGGTTGTGCCAGGTCCCCAGTTGGGGGCATGAGAAAGGCACCCGATCAATGTATCTCTTGCACATTGATGTTTCTCTGCCTTCCTTTCTCCCTCCCTTCCCCTCTTTCTATAAATAAATAAATAAATAAATAAATAAATAAATAAAATCTTTCTTTAAAAAATGGGCAAAGTACCTGAACAGACAATTCTGCAAAGAGGACATACAGGTGGCCAATTGACATCTGAAAAGGTGTTCAATGTCACTAATCATTAGAGAAATGCAAATTAAAATCACAATGAGATATCACCTTGCACTTGTCAGAATGGCTAGCGCCAATAAATCAACAAACAGTAAGTGCTGGCAAGGCTGTGGAGAAAAGGGAACGCTTGTGCACTGTTGGTGGGAATGCAGACTGGTGTAGCCACTGTCAAAAACAGTATGGAGTTTCCTCAAAATATTAAAAATAGAACTACCATATGACCCAGCAATTCTACTTCTTGGAATATAGCCAAAGAAACCCAAAATATTGATTTGAAAGAATATAGGCACCCCTATGTTCATAGCTATGTTATTTACAATAGCCAAGATTTGGAGGCAACCCAAGTGCCCATCAGTAAATGACTGAATAAAAAAGTTGTGGTACATTTACACAGTGGAATACTACTCAGCTGTAAAAAAGAAGACAATCTTATCTTTTGCGACAGCTTGGGTGGGCCTGAAAAGTCTTATAGTAAGTGAAATAAGCCAGTCAGAGAAAGACAAATACCATATGATTTCACTCATATGTGGAATCTAATGAACAAAATAAGCTAACACACAAAACACAAACAGACTCAATAGATACAAAGAACAAACTGACAGTATTAGAGAGGAGGGGATTTGCGGGACTGGGTGAAAAAGTCAAAGGCATTAAGCAAATGGAAAGAAAAAAAAGCTTCATAGATGCAGGAAAAAGAAAAAGAAATTTAAACCCAAATTCTTTTCTACTGAAAACACAAAAAAATGATTGGATGGCCTGGGGCTGGAGTGATATCACCATGGAGATATGAGCTGAGGCCATCACTCTGAAGGCCACACCCCTTTCAAACACGTGGGCTTTGCCTCAGTCCAGGGAGCCCAGCCGTGACTAAAGGTGTCTGCTACTGGGTGGTATGGGCACTTCCTGTAGGGGATTTCCAAGGTCCTAGGGGTGTTTTTTCCATGCAGCCTCCTCCATTTTATAAAGGTGGCTGAGTGAACAAAAGCTGGCATTTCTAAGTGAGCTTATTACAGGGTAAGTTTCAAGCTAAGAACCTTGTATGAATTGCAGAAGTCAGGACCACCTGGATGAGAACAAGCGAAGGCAGTTTAATCAGAGCTTGCTGGAGTAAGGGAGTCAGACACCAACTCTGTGCATGGCAGAGAGTCACAGCAGGCAGGGGTGGGAAAGTTTCCGAGTGGACACAAGAGAAGGCACAAGTGGGTTTTGATGGAGGTGGCTGTTGGTGAGGAGAGCATATTTGGCATTTTCCAGTTGGCCCTGAGTTGGGAGAAGAAGCAAAAACTTGGAAAGCTGGTATTTCTTGATCCAGTCCTGGCCATCTGGGGTTGTCACTTGGCTTCCTGGACTGGAGGCTGCAGAGAATGGGTCAGTCCTTTTTTCTATATGGTCTGGCTGTTGTCTGTTTATACGTATATCCAGTATCTCAGTGTTAACTCACGTGATCCTTGCCCACTACTCTATAGCTGGTGTGATTGTGATGTTGCTTTAGGGAAGAGAAAACCGAATCACAGAGAGGTTAAGAGACACGCTCAAGGTCACACAGCGTGTGAGAGCAAGGCTAGCCGGGACGCTGGGCTTTCAGAGCAGGGCTCTCTCCCGACCACAAGAAGACAACAGGGAGACACCACCTTGAGCTCCAGCCTGAGCTCTGTCACTCGGCAGCTGCATGACCCAGGGCAGGTAACATGGGAAACCCTCCTCCTCCGTAGGGCCATACAGAGAGCAACCCTGCGAGGAGACACTGGGTGCGGAGTGCCAGCTCCACGCGTGCGTGTTGAGTGCCTCCTGGGAGCTGTATTTATTGTTTCCTATGTGCCAGGCATGGTTCTAAGCACCTGAGATTCTGTCAGCTCATGTAATCCTCAGGACACCCCATGAGCAGGATCCGTCACCTGCCTCATCTACCAATGCAGGTCTGAAACTTGTCCAAATTCACACAGCAGGTAGTGGGTGGCACCATGTGGAATCTAGCCACCTGGGGCCATAGTTGGTGTTTCAATCCCTATCTCCCTGCCTCTCAGATAAAGCAGTGGCTATGAACAGGCAGCAAGGGGGCACCTGCAATAGTCCAGGTGGCACAAAGCCTCAGCTGAGAGCGGAGAAGGTGAATTACTCCTTTTTGAGTGACTCCTGAATGGGCTTCTTCAACTGGGGGCCCTGGGAATGAGAGCACGTGTAGGGAAGAAGCCATCCCCTTTGTGGGCGGACGGCACGCAAGGCCACTAACAATCGAGTGCACAGATGTTAAGGACTGTGCTGCTGGGGTGGAAATTCGCCTCTCGGGGAAGAGGCCCCAGGTGTTCATGGCCTCTACTCTCCCTTGGGTTCCTCCTTCCCTGGAACCTGAGCTGGGCCGCAGGTGCCCAGCCTCCTTTTGCCAAGGGAAGTCTCTAGAAGGTGCTGGCTGTGGGGCTCTTCTCAACCCCTCGGTTTCCAGCCTCAAGGCCTTCCTCCGTCGCTGCTGAGGTGCTGTCCCTCATTCGTTCCCTTCTCCCTCCACATCCCCAAGTTTGCACATCCGTGCATTGCACCAGGCAGCTGAGGTGGTAGCACACCTGGAGGCATGTTTATTCTGTGTTTCTGTGAGCCTTTTGCCAGGGGACGCTGCCAGTGCCTTTCTCCCCAGGACACTGCCCACGGGCCTCTGCCTCTTCCAAACCTACCCACCCCTCACAGAGCTGCAATTTCCCTGCAGCCCGGGTATACGGAGACATCTCTTTTGGGTCTTTTCGGTTCTTCTTGAAATCACACAAATCACTCATCACCCCACCAAAAACATAAAAGTTAGAGACCAGCAGAATGTGACTAATTTTACCATGAAAAGACACTGGAAAAAAGAACCATGCTATTGCTATCATTTCCTATGAGGAAGGATGCTATTAGCACCAGATGAAGGAAGGAACATAATTTTGGAATAAAGGACAGCGCTTTAAACTAAGTAAACCTGGCTTTCTGAAAAAACAAAAAGCAAAAACAAACAAAAAACCCCCACAAAACTTGTTCACTTTGCTGCTGAAGGAGAAACACTTGGCGAAGGTTGGTAGTTGTTCCTGGAACGTGTGGGAACCCGCATCCTGAGAAGGTTCCCTCTGGCTTCCAGGCCAGGACAGTGACGTTCCTAGTCCCAGCCCCTGCCCCTCCTGCTGCTCTCGGCCACCTCGGTTTCCTGACAGAATTGCACTGCTTTGTTTGGCTTTTCTTGGACCAATCCACACACCCTTCCATCCCCCCACATCCACACTTTCTGGGGCCCCCTGAGCCTTGGACGTCTGTTAGCCAGATGTTTGGAGAGAAGCTAGGAGGTCATTTGTCCAATCCCTGTTGCTTTTCAGCGAGAACGATAAAGTACCACTAGACAAAGCACCATTAGGAAAGCTAGCAGTCCACTTGAAAGCCCCAGCCTCCTGTCTCTGCAGCTAACCCCTTCAGCTTCCTTGTTCATAAACTGCCCCTTCATCCCGCAAATAGGGTCCATGTGAGTATAATATACAAAAGTTAGAGCTCATATTCAAACTGCTGGTGCCCTAGCAACAAAACCCCTTTTATTGCTTTTAAATCCTCTAGCTCCATTTCTACCCACTACGTGGCTACAAAATTACTCTAGAAACACAGATACACAGATACACACAGTCTAAAGTGGCAAGAGCTCCGATGGAGTTACCCGCAGGGCGCTTTGGGCCACATCTTGTTCTTGATGTATGGGGCCAAGGGCAGCTTCCCGGAGGAGGTGACAGCCCAGATGGGTCTTGAAGGATAAGTGTGTGGCAGGCACAGGGAGCAGCCCAAAGGTGCTGTTGTGAGGAACTTTGAAGAACTCAGGCCACCAGAGCACGAGGGAACGGAGCTGAGATGAAGGCCGAGGGGCAGCAGGCTTCGACCTGAGAGGGCTTCCTGCGGCTGGGCTGTGCACTTGGGCTTTTTTCTAAGGGCAACGGGGAGCCCTGAAGGGCTCTAGATGGGGAGGGTCATGTCGTACTGTTTGACCTGAAACCTGGCTCCCTAGGCCATGCAGGGACAGTGTGGTGACAGGTTAGAGTAGCAGGGCAGCCGGGGAGCAGCGGGTGGGGGAGTGGTCACGTGGACAGGAATGAGGAGTGTGGCTGCTCAGCCACACCAGCCGCAGTGTCTAACAGGGTGCGGGCTGAGAAAGAGCCAGCCGTGGGAGACAGAACCGGCAGACTCTGGGTTCCCAGCTCCTCCCAGCGAGAAGAGGGACCCCAGCCCCTAATGCCCCTGAGGCTGAAGAGAGGGTTTTGTTGCCTACAGTTGGGGCGGAGGGTAGACTCAGCTGCCTGCCTAAGAAAGCAGGGCCAGGGACAAGCAGAGACGTGTTTTCCAAACCTGCTGCCCCGCTGCGAGAGTCGACATTCTCCACGTACTCCTGAAGGGATGTTATATGGTAGAACCTCCCACTCCGTGGACAGAGTTCCCTGTGACCCTCAGGCACGGAGGCTGGATCCAAAGAAAAGAGGTGCCGCGGACAGGGTGATTCCCAGGGGTCCCAGTCAGGCGTCGGGAGTGCCCAGCTGTGTATCCCTCTGGAGCTGTGGTTACAATGGTGCCAGTGTACCCTCCACCTTGGGAAAGGTATCTGGCGGAAGAAGGAGGTGCAGGTTTGGGAAGCCAAAGATCTGTGGGATCTTGAACTGCTTTCGATGCACATGATGTACCAGGTACATGACCTTGGATGAGGGACTCAGGTCTCAGCCTCCATCTCCTAGTCTGCCAAATGCGAATAACAGGCTCCACCTCCACACGCAAGGACAGACAGATAGTCCAGAGCCATAGCGCTCTGGTGGAAGTGTGGCAAGGGTGATTGGGGCCACGTCTGACTCTCAATTATGGGGATAAAAAGTGTGCCAGGTAACTTAGGGCCATAGGACTGTTTTTGTGCAAAGCATGGCCTCACCTGTCTTTTGGCTGGACACGGAGAGACAGAAGCAGAGATGTTAGTCTGGAGTGGCCAGTTCTGGTCAAAGCTTTAGCAAGAGAATGAGAAGGAAGGGACCAAAATGAGCCTTTTTTGTCTTTGGCAGGAGAGAGGGTGCCTGTGAATGTCATCCATGAGCTGGTTTTTCTCCTCCCACAGCCTGGGAGCTGAAAACAACCTCTGCACAAACCTTCCACTGGACCCTTTGGAAGATGTGCAATTGCTACGTGCCTCAGTTTCCCCAGCACTCTACCGCTCTCCTTTTTCTCTTTTGTTCAGCTCTACCCCAGCTCTCCCCACAAGCTGGTGCCCTACACAGCTAAGAGTGCTCCAGCCGTGTGCAGGGAAGTACTCAAGTGGGGCCCTAGTCCCGCAGTGCCCCCCCAACCCCCAACCCTGCAGGCTCCCTTTCTTTTCTGCAACTCCAGCCTCCCACTCAGCCCTGGGAACCGAGGTCCCCAGAGGCCCCAGAGGAAGTCAGAGGGCCTCCACGAATCAAGAGGGTATTGTTTACCAGCCTGCCCATTAGAAGCACAGGTGACAACCTGGACTGTGAGTGGCACACGAGGTGGGGGAAGGGGGGTCATCTTGTGGAACCGTGCCCTTTAGCCTTGGGGTCTGCACTACCTCCAGGAAGAAAGTGTCCGAATTGAATGAAATTACAGAACACCCATTTGGTGTCGCAGAGAATTGCTTGGTATGGGAAATCCACACGTCTGGTGTCAGGACTGAATTAATGTCTGTGAGTAAGGAGACACACAGGGAGTTTCCCTATGGTTGGGGCGTCTGTAGGCCAGGGTGAGGGTGAGATGGGTGTCTCTAGATCAAGGTGGGGCTGAGGGCGGAATCACTGTGTGACTTTGGGCAGGTTTCTGCCCCCACCATCCTGGTCTTTGGCTCATAGATGGGGGAGCTATGTGGTAAATTGCTTTTGGTTTTGATGATAAAATATCACACATATAAGGCACATTTGTAGATGTGACTTAAAGATAATAAAATGAACATCTATGTTAACATCTTAAGTTAAGCTATGTTGACAGCTTAAGCCCTGGCTGGCTGGTTCAGTTGGCTGGAGCATCGTACTGAACATCGAAAGGTTGTGGGTTCAATTCCTGGTCAGGGCACATACCTAGGTTGTAGGTTTGATCCCCAGTCGGAGCATGTACAAGAGGCAACCGATCGATGTTTGTCTCTCACATCGATGTTTCTCTCTCTTTCTCTAAAACAGTAATGAAAAATATCCTGGGATGAGGACTTTTAAAAAAAATATGACCTAAGAAATAAAACTTTACCAGAACCTTGAATCCCCTACACACACTTTTCCATCCAATCTCCTCCCAAAGGCATCTGCTTTCGTGAATTTAGTTTTCTTCCTTTGCTTGACTTCTCTTTCTATGTACATTCGCCCTCAAATGAGGCTGTATTCGTTTTGTGTGCTTTCCACTATATGCAAGTGGCAGTGACTGTAGCTATTCTTCTGTAATTTCTCTCGTGCTGCAATTTGATGTCTGGGACTCAGCCACACAGATGAGGATGACTATGGAGTGTCCCATCGTGTCCTGTCCCTCAACATACTCGTTCTCCTGTTGATGGAACGTTAGTTTGTTTCCAGTTTGGGGTCTTGTTCAGTTTTGTTGTTTTTGCAGAACTCATGGTGTCCATTGCACAGGGGCCTCTCGGGTGCACAGCTAGGAGGGAAGTGATAGGGTCACCTTTATACGATACCGTCTAACTGTTTTCCCAAGTGTTTGTACCGATTTATATATGCACAGCAGGATACAAGCTCTTTTGGTCTGGCAGCCATAATAGTGCTGTTTATTGTCAAGTCTTTTAATTTTTGCTGGTCTGGTAATTGTGAAAAACAAAAAGAAAGCAAAAAAAGCAGCCAAAACCAGACCACAAATGAGGCACCTTTCAAAAGTCTCTTCTGTGAAATAGTGATCCATGCATTTGTTGGTTTGCTATTGGGTGGTTTGACTTTCTTCTTAATGATTTGTAGGATTATTTACATATCTTAGACACTATTCTTTTATCGGTTTAAAGAATTGCCAAGACCTCTCCCAGTTAGTGGCTTGTCATTTCACTTTATTGTATGTCTGTGAATGGGCAGAAGTTTTCAGTATGAATATAGTAAAATTTATTATCTTTTTTTTCACAACTTAAGTCTTTGTGGTCTTGTTTAAATCAGCGATTTCCAATTTACTTTTTAGCAACATGGCTCTTTATTCAAAAGAAACCACATATGGATCCCCGCACTGAATGCCCACCCCCTAACAGGGCCAATTCTTTTCTTAAAGAAAATTTCCTGGGCAAACTGTCATAAATCAAAGATCTAGCCCTGGCAGGTGTGGCTCAGTGGACTGAGTGCTGGCTTGTGAACCTAAAGGTTGCAGGTTTGATTCCCAGTCAGGGCACATGCCTGGGTTGCAGGCCAGGCCCCCAGCTGGAGGCGTGTAAGAGGCAACTGTATCTCTCACGCAACCCCGTTTCTCTCCTTCTCTTTCTTCCCCCCTTCCCCTTTCTCTAAAAATAAATAAATAAATAAATTTAAAAATCCTAAATTAAGACAAAAGATCTATTTGCCATGGAGATTAATGCCACGCATTTTTAAACAGTTAACAAAATAAATATGTGATGCTCATGTTTATCTTGTTTAAATAACTGAATCTTTATTGCAACAACAACAATGAAACCAAGAAAAGTAAGGACAGAGAAGTCAGCAATAGTTCTACAAACACTGCCCGAAGTCACCCAGTGCTCAGCTCGCAAACCAGGCCAGCTACATGCCACCGGGCCAGGCTCCAGGGTGCCCTGGCTCTTTGGCCACCTTTTTTTTCCCCAGATAAAATTGCGTTAATTCAATTCACAAAATGATTCTTTGTTTTGAGAGGTAATTTCAGAACGTTAGTACATGAGCTCTGGTTATGCACTTAAAATAGAGATGTATTTTTAATCCAAGTTTCCAGGGAAAGTAACTGAGTAAACTTAGTACTTGTTTTAAATAACAAATGTATAAATGACACAAAATCACAGTATTTTGGAACGTTATGGGATATTGGAACATTTTGACCAATTTCATTTTATGAAATAGGAGACTAAGGTCTATTTTCTGGGGATCTTGAGTTGTAGTAAGCCTACAGCAGACCTCAGGAAAATGATGTCTCCTAGAAGCAGAGGGGTGGGGGTATCAAGGGAAGCCACTCCCCTTGGATGGGCTCCTCGAACCTGAACGAATGCCTGTTGACAGGTGACCAACTGAGAAACTCATCTCAGCCACCTCAGACCTGCATCCAAGTGAGGTACCTGACCTCCCGCCCCCTTTGGGCTCTGACAGTGGGCCTGATGTAGCAGGCTGCCAAGGTGCCCTTCTGACCTGGTCTCCCTCGCTTCCCTGGCCCTGCCAGCAGCAGCAGCACCGCTAGGATGAAGATGAGGGTCCCTGCAAACCTCACCTAGACTTTCCTTCCACCTGGGTTATGGTCTGGTACTCTGATACAATGTGGACACAGCCGCTCGTCTTCGAGCTGGATCATTCAGCCTTCACGTGGCAGCGGCTAGGGGTAGGCTGGGGGAAGAGGGCACTGGCCCATGGGCCCTACTAGCTTTTCAACCTTGGGGCCGCAGCCCAAGGAGTCCAAGGCTAGGAAAGTATCCATGGATCCGCCCTGACCTGTGGGGCTCTGTTGGTTGGGTGTCAACCCACAAAGTTAAAGGCCATCATTCGATTCCTGGTCAGGACAAATGCCTGAGCTGTGGTTCAGTCCCAGGATGGGTATGTGCAAGAGGCAACTGATCGATGTTCTCACCCTCTATTTCTCCCTCCCTTCCCCTCTTTCTAAAACTAAAAATAAATATTTTTTTTTTTAAGTATCCATGAATCCTGTTTCCTCAGGAAGCCCCCATTCCATGGCTGCTCCTTCCTACCATCCAACTAGACTGGGGACACAGACTTCTGGGACCCCTCATCCCTGTTCCCCACTTTTTGCCTCAGGTAGAAGATGAGATGACACCTCAGGTCCAGGTCCCAGTGTACTCTCTGGGAAAACATGGAAGGTCTAGACTGTCTTTCCAAACACAAAGGCTATAGGGATGGATAATGCAGCCTTTGGGGACCATCAGCCCCGCTTAGGATTCTGGTCCTGCTGCTTACTGTCTGTGTGATCTTGGGCAGTGACCTTCACTTCTCTGTGCCTCAGTTTCCCTCTCCGAGATAACATTTTCTCTAGGGCTCTTCACACAGCACCTGGAATGCTGCAAGTACTCTGTAGGGACAAATAATTATATGCTCACAGAGAAGGGGCTGCTGGGAGGAAATGACTACAGTGCACGGCAAGGGCTGCCCCAGCCCCGGCCAGGCAGGCTTTCCAAATGCCTCTGAGGTTGATTCATCCTCCCCAGCCCTGACATCTGTGTCCCCTCCTCCACCCACACGCCCGCACACCCACACGCCCGCACACCCGCACACCCACACACCCACACTGCTTCCCCATTAGTGAGACGGTGTCCTGTGCTCTTGCCTCCCTTGCTTCTCTCTCCCATGCTCCCAGCTTCAGCCCGGATGTTGCCCTCTGAGCACCCTGAATCCCATCCCCATGGGAGGCAGATCTGGCCCAGGGCTGTTTGCAGTCTCTAGCCCCTCTCCCTGAGCCCAGGGTGAAGATTGCACAGCCAGGCCTATGGCAGGACTGACCTAGTAGATTCCCAGATGGTCCATTTAAGTTGGAATGCTTGACTTCCTGTTTTGTTTTCCATCAGCAGTTTTCAACCAAAACTTTCTTTCCCATAAAAAGTATTTCTTCAGATTACTGACATTCATCCCACTCTGAAAATGAGGGAAATTTGGGACACTTTTATTTGAATGAAAATTTTTAAATTGAGGACTCCCCAAGGAAGCAGCGCAGATGGAGGTTCAAAGCCCTGGTTTGGCCTGGTAACCTGGGTTCAAATCCCCCCTGAGGTCCAAAATTGCTGGCTGGCCAATTTTGGACAGATCACTAAGGGCCTCACTCAGTTCTTCACTGCATATAAAAATAGAATGAGTTTCTTCACTAGAGGCTTGTAGAGATGAAATAAAATGTCACAGTAAATGGTTTCTCTAGCACAGAGTCTGGCACAGGAAAAACATTTAATGGCCAAGGAAATGAAACTTCTCCCTAACCTACTCCTAGTTGAGGAGTCCAGACAGAGAACAAGACAAAGTGAGAGGTAAAAATCCATGAGAAGGAACACACATTGAAAAAAAAATTAATAGAAGGCATTAGAAAGGCAAGGGAGAGAAAACTCTGAAACTCCAAGAAGCGACTCAAGGTACCAACCCGAATCCTTCTCTAATTATAATTAAGGAAGAATTTTGTGTAATTTTCCAAGAATTTCCGCATCTTTGAAAGGAGCACAGCTTGGGCAAAGAATGTGAATATTCAACCAACCCATAAGGTCTCCATTACTCATGAAGAAGTTTCTATGGGCATGTAAAAATACATATATGTAATGCATATTGCCAAGTGAAAGAAGCCAGTCTGAAGAGACTACATACTGTATGAATCCAAGTCTCTGACATTCTGGAAAAGGCTAAGCTATGAAGACAGTAAAAAATCAGTGGTTGCCAGAGGTTAGCAGAGGGGAGGCAGGAGGATTGAATCGGCGGAGCACAGGTGATTTTTAGGATGGTGAAACTATTCTGTATGATACTATAATAGTAGATTCATGACATTATAAAACCTGTAAAACTGATGAACATAAAGAGTGAAACTTAATGTAAACTATGGGCTTTAGTTAATAATAATAATGTATCATTATTGGTTCATTAATTTTAGTAAATGCACTATATTAATGCGAGATGTTAATAATAGGGGAAGTTGTGTGCCTGTGAAGGGGGTTATATGGGAACTCTCTGTACTATCTGCTTCATTTTCTGTAAATCTAAAAGTGTTCTGAAAAATACAGTCTGTTGATTAAAAATTGTATATTTGCAAGAAGTATGAAGCAGTGGAAAGAGCATGGGACCAGGTGACAGGGAACTCAGACCAATGATCACTGATTAGCTGAGTGGCCCTGGGCAAGCCCCTTGCCCTCTGAGCCTGGTTTTCTCATCTTTAAAATGAGGCATTTTGCTCGATTATTTCTGAACATCCCCGCTGGCTATGAATTGCTCTGCCTATACTATTAACAACATTTCGGAGGAATAAAAGTGAAAGTCTGAGTTTCTCAGGAAACAGTTGTATGAATAAAGTTCAGGGAAGGTGTCCTGCGTGAAGTTTAGTTCTAGGAACCCCCAGGTAGCATAGAAAACGTCAATTCTCCAGTCCCGTGCCTTGGTGAACCAATTCAAATTTTCCCAAATACCACACGGGCGGCGACGGCAACCGACACACTAAACTGCTTCTGGTCCCTACCAGCTGGCGGGGTTTCTTCACTTCTTGGCTCGGCCTAGACTCATATTTAATTCATGAAAATTGAGGCCCTGGGAGGCCTCAGCATAAACAGGATGTAAATATTTGCGGGTGGTGGTGGAGAGGTGGTATTTGAGCAGGGACTGTCCGAAGCGGGGACCTCCAGGGCAATGTTTGCTTGGACCCGCCCACTTCCATCTCCTTTATAGGTGGGGGTTGGGGGGCTTGTGCAGGCTGTACCCCTGATTGGAGACCTGGTTTGGAACTCCAGTTCCCTCCACATGAGTAGGGACGTTGCTTCACCTTGGGCAGCATCCCATTTCGCTTATTACGGGACCGTCTTCAGCCTGAGACTTAGGATTGGCCTTCGGGTCCTTGCAGAAGTACCAGAAAGCACCCCTTGTGCTTTGTGGAGACCCTTACCATTCCCCAAATTGTGCCTTCTCATGGTACTGTCCCTTTGCTTATTCCGGTTGCTACACCTAGTATGAATTTACCTCTGTGGGTTTCCACTGGTCTCTAAGACCCCCTCCAGATGTTTGCATGGAGAGCACTGTTTCCTGGAACTCAAGAGCCTCCCCACCTCTTGGGCTCCCTTGGGACAGTAACTCTCGCTCAGCTATCAGGGCCTGGCGTGGGTGTCACTTCCTTCAAGAAACGGTCCCTGATGCTTCCCCTCCAAATCTGGGCTTGAAGTCCTCCTCCTCCTCCCCCACTGCCTGAGACTTCTATTTTAGCACCTGCAATGCTGAGCTGAAGCCCTTCCTCCTTCTTATGCCACACTCAGATAGGGTCCAGACTCTTTGGTCCTGTTCACTAAGTAAATACTTGTTGAATAATTGGATGGATAAATGGATGGCTGGATGGATGGACAGACAGATGTATGAAGTCGTAGTTCAATTACTGCCTGTGTCTGTGGCCTTCTTTGACTTGCCATCACTCCCAGATGGAACTATTCACTCCCATGGGTCTGCTCCACGGAAGTCAGACCACACTCTCTTAGTGCCTTACACTCACTGTGCACCTGTGGTTCATTTTTTGCAAGTCTTCCCCATGCCCTCCCCCCACAGCCCGTGCACCTAGAACACTTCCTAGAGCACCGTAAGTGGCAGTCTTGGTGGAATCTTGCAGGACAAGGAGGATTTTCAAAGTTACACCCTGCACCCAACAGCCTCAGGTATGAGGAAAACATTTCTGTGAGACATAACCTTCTTGGAAATGACACCCTCTCCAGGATTCCCAAAGAATGTGGTGAGCGTATATGCATATGAGTGGGCATGCTGGGACTAAGCTTTGTTGAATATGTTCTTGACACTCTTCAGATAATGAGACCACGCTTGGCTACTTCTGAGATTAGGAAAAACATAAAATATACCCCTAAAATTGGAGCACCAGTCAGCCAGATTGGACCCAGCTGAACTTCTCCATTTTCAGTGGGGGTAGTATTGAAATGGTAGGCACAACCTCACGCTGAGAAATAATGTCCTGGGGAGACTGCTATTGAAAGAAATGTCAAACTGCTTAGGTGAGGTTGTTTTAAGTGCGGTTAATCAACCCCTAATTGATCCTGTGTGAACATAGAGATTTTTTACAGTACGTATAAGACTTCTTAGCTTAAAGTAGGCTCCTTGATTTAGCAGTACAAATATCCCACGGAACAGGGAGCCCAACAGGAAGCAAAAAAAAAAAAAAAAGGACCTAGCCTAGAGGGCCTACCCTGGCCCTCACGTTCCTTCTGGGAGTGCCCGGATCGCCACTCACACGGCTGTTCCTGCATTTATTGGATGTCTTGGAGCAGAGGTTCCGCCCTGCTGTGTGCTCGGGCCCCCAGACCTACTACAGCAGAACCTCTGCAGTGCACCTGGGACTCAGCATTTGTGTAAAACTCTCTAGGTGATTCTATGCAGCCAGGCTGGAGAACCTTGACAGGTGCCACCTGAGACTCTGCGTTTCTAACCTGCTCCCAGCTGAAGATGATGCTGCCAGTCCCTGGACCACACCTAAAATGGCAAGGTCTTAGGCAGAATAATTCTTATTTGAAATAAAATTCTTAGGACACAAGAAGTTCACAAGTAATTCTTACTGTAGAAGACTATAACTAACAGAAATGCGGTAGAGAGAACCATGAGAGAAAGTTTGCCGCGTGCGCTTTAGCAGCTCTTCCTCCACACTGCTGGCCCTCCCCAGGGGCAGACACAACTGATATTTGTTGCTCCGGGCAGTTACAGTTTCGTTTTAGAGACATTAGATTATGGTTTTTTCTGTGACTTTTGTTTAAGGAGTCAGTGTACAAAGACGGCCTTCATATTTTAGTGAATATGTAGTATGACTATGCCATCATTTACCTACCCATTCCAGTGGTGATGGACATGTCTGTTATTTCCAGTTTTCTCCCTTTCTCACTGGCTGCAATGGATATCCTAGTAAAGATGTCTTTGTGTGCATGTGTGAATATTTCTGTAATACAAGTTTCTAGAAGCAAATTCTGGGACAAAGAATGTATACTTCTAAAGCATTGCTAGAAACTGACAAATTGCTCTCCAAAAAGCTTTACACTATAGGCAAATAACCAAGTCACAAAATAGGTCAACACACATTAAATGTAAAAATGTCAACACATGTTAAATGTGCTTATCAAAAAAATGAAAATTAAAACAGCAATTATATACACACACGTTCTATACTACATGTGATGTGTGTTACATGCAATAAACATATGAGGTCTGTCCAGAAAAGGTCCGGCCATTGTTAATATAACAAGAATGGTTTGTGTGACATCCATGTAACCTGGCAGCCAAGGAGAGTGGACTGGAATGCACATGTATAAACAATGATGACTTCACTGTGCTAGTCAATGGAGGTGGTAGAGGCCTTGAGTGAGCATGTGTACTGTGTGGCCGTCACAGTCAAAATGAGGGAGTAGAACAATGAATCTGCATCAAATTTTGCATTAAGCTTGAACATTTCTCTGTAGAAACTGTTTGGATGATTCAGAAGGCCGCTACCGTGGGCAACTGGTGATTGGCAACTTCATCACGACAACGTGCCTGCTCATGCATCACGTCTCAGGCAGAGTTTTTTGGTGAAACATCAAATCACCCAGGTGATTCAGCTTCCGTACAGCCCATATTTGACACTGTGTGACTTCTGGCTTTTCCCAAAACTAAAATCACCTTTGAAAGGGAAGAGATTTCAGACTGTCAATGAGATTCAGGAAAATACAACAGGGCAGCTGATGGC
This sequence comes from Mormoops blainvillei, assembly GCA_004026545.1. Classification (NCBI taxonomy): domain Eukaryota; kingdom Metazoa; phylum Chordata; class Mammalia; order Chiroptera; family Mormoopidae; genus Mormoops; species Mormoops blainvillei. Next base: position 61,331 of record PVJD01003428.1, on the reverse strand, counting down.
GACTGGGAGAACTGTATGAGGTCCCAAGGTGCCTACTTCGAACGAGATTGAAGCTTCATTGACCTACGTACAATGTTTCTGGTATCTTGTATCTTCTTCAGTAAATGTCTCTATTTTTTATATTACATGGCTGGATACCTTCTGGACAGACCAAATATACACACACACACACACACACACACACGTGTATGTATATATGCATATATGTGTATATGTATGTATATATATGTGTGTGTGTGTATGCATACCAGATTGAAAAACAAAGAAAATTAGGTGGTCACAGCTCTCATCTGCTGCTGGCAGAACAATAATTGGTTATAAGTGGAATGAGCTGGGAGCTCTGGTCCACCATCCCTCAGCAGATTTAGCAGTGGCCACACGGAGGCCAGGGCAGACATGCTGACTGAGAACAGGAAGCAGGGAGAGCTTGGATGAATAAACAAACAGAACAAAATTAGAAGTAAAGACTCCAACAGCCTAATGATCCCTGCTCTAGAGCACGGGGGCAACGAGTCCCTCACACCCCCGTACTCTGGGGTCATCCCCACATCACAGCACATAAATCACATGGCCTCTGTGGTAATAACCCTAAAGCACCAGGGAAAATTCTGTACCCTTGTTTTTAAGAGGGTAAGGGAGCGTGTTAAACAGTTCTCAAAGTTTCCCAATTGTTAAAATTTAACAGAACAGTTAAAATAAAAACTTTTGCACGCACAGGGCACTTAACCAGAACACGCCTTTATGTACAATAGCTTGTTCTCTAGAAGGGTTATTAAAGCATTACTATTCAGGATTTGCTTAAAGCAGGGCAGGCTCTCTTTGAAATCATCAGCCTCACCCATTCTAAATGCCACCTTGTGAGAAAAAATGTCTTTTAAAAGATGTATCTCTGTGTATTTCATAGACATCTTCTTGGCCCCCCAAAATAGAGGTGTCGGGGGACAGGACCAGAGCTTTACTGTTAAGAGGTGTAGAAACTGAAAAGACAAAAGTCCTCTTGGACACATTGGCTCAGAAGCACCAAATTTAAACCTGAGTCGTGCTTCCTTTCAAGGCCTGGCTCACAGGTCACTTCCCTGTAAAGCCTGGGCCACTCCAGCCACAAATGACCCTTCCCTTCCTGTGCTCTTCAGGTATGCGGGACATCTGAACACCTGCCAGGATTCTCAGATCATGAACTGGTTGTCAAACTCATTTTTGCATCTCCCACCATGGTCAGAGCAGTGGTCCCAGAACAGTGCTCACACAGGAGTGGTCCTTTGTGAACTGACCATGCCACAGTCACATCCAGACTCTATGGCAGAGCCTGTCCTTGCCAAAAGGGCAGCCTTCTCTGGGGTGGGTGCCTGTGGAGATAGTCCAGCTGGGTGTCACCCTCTGAAGTCATTAACTGGAATGACAGAAGCAAGAGACACACACATACTCGGAGACACACACCAGATTCAGGGAGAGGCTCAGAGAGGCAGAGACAGGCATGGAGGGAGGACTTTCAGGTGGCAGGTGTGCCTCCTCTGTGGACAGAGTGACCTTAACCCCAGGACCCAAGGCCCCCAGGAAGCTCCTGGAGGGGCCAATGTCCTCAGAGGGGCAGATGTGAGAGCAGCTGCTCAGACACGGGAGGAGCACAGGCTCAGAGGGGGACCTTTGGATTGGATCCAGTCTCCATCTTCTACTCACAGAGAAACCTGGGGTACCATGTGCCTCAGTTTCCAAATCTGTAATGGAGGTAATAACAAGCTGACAGAGGGGTTTTGAGGAAAAGCATAAAGCCCTTTCACCTGGGCCAATTGTTAGTTACTATTACTGACCCTCGGCAGGGCCTGAAGACTGTCACCAGCCCCAGACAAAGAGGGGAGACCAGGTAGGCAGGCTGAGAGGCAGCTGTCCAAGGCGGAAGGAGCAGGCCTGAGGTAGGAGCTGTGGACTGAGTCCCACAGACTCAGCAGGGCCTCACTGAATCTCAGCAGCCCCCAGTTTTCTCATCTGCAATAATAGTACTGAGCCCTGATGGGTGTGGCTCAGTGGATTGGGTGTCATCCTGCCAACTGAAAGGTCGCCAGTTCGATTCCTGGTCAGAGGTTCAGGGCACACGCCTGGGTTGTGGGCCAGGTCCCTCGATTGGGGGTGTGCGAGGGGCAACCAGTCCATGTTTCTCTGGCACATCAGTGTTTCTGTCCCTCTCTTTCTCCCTCCTATCCCCGCTCTCTAAAAATAAATCAAATCTTTTAAAAAATAATAGTACTTGACTATTGAACGGCACTTTAAAAAATTACCTCCTGATACTGCCGGTAGGATTATATGGTAGAGCAACCTTTCAGGTCACAAATGACAACACTGGCCCCACGGGAATGTGGGTTTTCCGGAGCGCCCTGAGACAACTGTGCATTGAAAAGTTTATTTGGAAAGTTACTTTAAAATTTTTGATTTGCCTTGTGAAAGTTACAAATTTGAAAAACCTCATTCTTCCCCAAGATTTCAAGTTCACTTTACAAATCTTATTTTTCTTCTTATAACTCTGGCAATTTTTGACAATAACTTTTAAAGGTCTTTTTAGATACAAAATAATTAAATGCTCTGAAACATTTTAAATTACATTTATAGATTTAATATATTTGATTTCCTTTTTAAGTATCTCAGTTTTCTGACAAACTTTCCAAGTACTTAAATATATCTTATAAAGCTAATAAATTAAACTTGTAATATGTTGAACCTCAGCTTCTCTTAAACATTCTAATACTATTTATAAATTTGATAAATTTCAATCTAAAATCACTTTGTAAACTTAATTCAATTTTACATTTAAATTATCAATAGAATCATACATTTCTCCTATTAGACACTAGTATGCCAAGTTCTCATAAGCATTTCAAATTATTGTTAATTTAAAGATTTTATTTACTTTTAGAGAGAGAGGCAGGGAGGGAGAAAGAGAGGGAGAGAAACATTGATAGGTTGCCTCTCACATGCCCCCAACTGGGGACCTGGCCTGCAACCCTGGCATGTGTCCTGACTGGGAATCGAACCAGTGACAGATAACAATTATGTATGAGTGCTACAAAAAATACTAATACAAAATTTTTATTTTCTTTATCATGTCTGTAATTCCAAAACTCCCTGAGATTATCCATTCATTCAAAAAATATTTATCAATGTCTTTAAAGGGCCAAGCATTCACTATTCAAGGCACTGGCAACAGCAGTGGCTGAGACATAGAAAATCTTTCCCAGCATGAAATCTTTCCAATGGGGGACACATTCGGTACATACATAATACATTAACAGCTGGTTTATATGCTATAGAAAAAGGAAAGCAGGGTAGAGAGAAAATGAATTGGTTGGAAGAGGGAGGCAGGGAAGCCTCAATGAGTAGATGACGCCGAGCAGAGGCCAGCATGAGACAAGGGCAAGCCGCGGGGACATTCAAGGGAAGGGCGAGTGCAAAGGTCTCACGGGCTTTCTCACTTAGAGCAAGAAGGCCCGTGTGACCGGAATCGAGTATATGAGGGTGAGGGCAGCGGAAAGGGAGGTTTTTATTCCACCTTGACTCTGAATATACTATGAGGATTTGTCTGGAGACCTACAGAAAGTCGTTTTAGTGATCCTTATTAAATTTAAGATGCCCTTACCTCGGACCCAACAGTCCTATTTCTAGGTATCCACTTTAGAGAAACTGCCTCAGAAACACATTAAAATACTCTCTGGCAGAAAACAAATGAATTTCTTCAGCAAGTGTTTATTGAGCACCTACTCTGTGTCAGGTAATGAACAAAAGAGATAATTTTACATTCTGTAAGATGAAAGATACTGATTAGATAAACCTCAAAAACATAATGTTAAATGAAAACCAAAACAAATTGAAAGTTATTCATAGAATGATTCAATTTATGGAAATTTTAAAAACCCACCAAACAATAGTACATCATGTTAACAGATAATCTATGTCTCATCAAAGTACAAAAGTATATAAAACATATAGGCCCTGGGTTCAGACCGCCTAGTCTAGACTCAGAGTCTTCCCCTACTCACCAAGAGACCCGAGGGAACAAAACTTGACCTCTTCGTGCCTCAGTGTCCTCTTCTGTAAAGAGGGAGTGAAAAAGGAAAGAGGAAAGAACACAGTGGAGAGCTTTAGCAGTATCCACACTGTTTTCTTTCTTTTCTTTTTAAGAAGGAAAATTTTAATAGCCGTCTTGACAGCGAGCACATGAATGTTGATATGATTTTCAGTATGCTTGAAATGTTTTATGATTTAAAATTTAGAGATTAAAGGATCATAAAACAAAACACTCCTACACACCTGAGTCCACATGTACCCTTGTCTCTGTGCAGACCACTTACCACAGGGCGACCAGAGTGATCTAAAATATAAACTAGGTCAGGTAGCTTTCACCGAGCCTCCTCCAGGGGCTCATTGCTCTTGTTTTGCAGTAGACTCATCTCCAACCCAACTCCCACTCACCCCAGGTAGATTTGACCACTGTGCGCTCCACTCTCACTGTCATTCAGTCATCCCTTCAGGACAGATGGCGTACCTACTCTGGGCCAGCTGTAGAGGTAACAGGGTTTCAGAGTTACCAGGATAGAGAGAGTTCGTTTTTCTCAAGGAGCTGTCATTCTGGGGGTGGGGACAATAAACAAGACAATAGACCCAGATAATTATAGATTGTGGATAAGTACAGCAAAGAAATAAACAAGGCTATAGGGGAGAGAGCAGCGAGAAACAGAGAGGGTGTTAGAAGACGCCTTCCAGCAAAGCCAACAGATTTGATTCCGGGCTCATATCTTGCATCAGATGCCTGTCCCCAGCAAAGCACTTTCTGATCTTCCAGTGGAACCCAATTGCTGATATCCTAACAATCATTCAGTGCCTTTCTAACACATCATAATTATAATTCAGTACATGTATGATCGGCTGCTTGGTGTCTATTATCCTCCCTACGACAGAAGCTACTTGAGGGCCAGGAGCTTGCCCTGTGATAGACACGTCCTGTGTCTATTACAGTGGCTGTAGGCACTAAACCAATATTTGTTAAAGACAGAAACCAAGAGTCAGGCTAAATGATTACCAGCTTCCAAATTCTACAGACTTATTCAGAGCCATTCACAAGGACAAATGTTGCCCAAATGACAAAGTTTACACTATGGATATATTTAGGAAACATGCTTTTTCACTACATAATGAGTCTTTTAATATTGAAAATGCTAATAAGAATGTCAGGAAAACTCTCACAGTGATGGAACACTACAGTGTCTGAGAGAGAACAGTTATTTCAGCAATAATATCATCATCTTTAAAAAAAATACCTAAAATTAATAAAGAAATCCACTGGAAAACAAGTGAATTTTTAAAAAGTCAATGTAAACAAGGCAAACAGCATCAAGCAGGTTCAACGTTCTGGGCCAATGGGCGGGTGGAAAGCAGCAGTATCCGGTAGTCCTGGCTTTGAGAGGCCACCAGACTTTCGACTCCATCCTGCAATAGGGGAAGTGGGTTATAATCTAACGCTAAAAGTCAAGGTGTCATTTTAACCAAGATTTGTTGTCTGTCCCATGTGATAATTCGATTGGAAGGTTCTAGCTTTAAGTAAAGGATTTTGTTTTCAATTTTATCTCCTTTCCAGTCTTTCCTCTTTTGTAGAACTAATTGTTCTCTTGTGAGAAAATAATCTGGAAGCTTAGCCTAGTGGCGAATTCAATATCCTGGGATTTCACAGGTTTGTTTGGTGGGAAGAATAGGAATTCACTTTGGCTCACCTTTGCTCTCTCACAAAAGCCTGTGGTTTCCCCGGCACTCCCTGCCTGCGGCGTGGCCCTAGGGGGTGCTCTGCAGCCCTGGGGGCTGCTGTGTGGCCCTAGGGGAGGGCTGGAGTTCTTAAGCTCTTAGCTCTGTCTGGGCCCAAGTCCAACAAGTCACAGAAGGCTCAGTCTAGGGAAAATAAAAATGTCCTGATAGTGCAGTTCTGTCCCAAAGGTCACCTCCTCTGATCCTCCTGGCATTCAAGGCACATTAATGAAAGCAGAGTCCTGGAAGAGCCAACAGGCCTCTTGTAGAGAGGGGTTTTTTGGAAAAGAACCATGAAAGGGGAAAGAATTGTGCACTGTTTTCTACATTTATTGAAAATGGCTAGTTTCTAATCACAAACATCCAGTGTATGTGGTGGGAGGTGTGCAAGTGTCATAGCTGATTATAAGGAAAATATGAACATTATTACCACATGGAAACAATCCCAAGGGAAAACCACAAAGAGACATTTCAAGAAAAATTTATATTTTCTCCTTCAAGAGAAATAAAGGACCTGTGAATAAAGGACCTGTGATTTCAAAAATACGCAAGAGTGGCCCTGGCCAGGTAGCTCAGTTGGTTAGAGCATTGTTCCAATAACGCCAAGGTTGTGTGTTCGATCCCCAGTCAGGGCACATACAAGAATCAACCAGTGAGTACATAAATAAGTGGAAAAACAAATCAGTGTTTCTCCCTCTCTAAAATCAATATAAAAATTAATTAATTAAAAATATGCAAGATGGCTCCATTAGTTTAAAGGGGAACAGAAGAGAGACCGCCAACCTCAAGCACTTTTTCCAAATCCTATAAAAGAAGAAAAACACTCAGTTCTGAACCTGGAAACTTTAATTACCATCATTAAAACAAATTGCTCCAGAATTTGAGTCATTTGAGGTTTCTGCCAAAGGGCAGTAACTTGGAAAGAATGAGAAAGCACATGTTCTCGTCCCATCGCATGGAACGCAATTGTGAATTGTGCCCGCTACTGGGACCTTGCCGGCCTGGCAGCAGAACTGGAGTGAACGATCTGCAGACATCAGCTCCACGCGTGCTATGTGCAAGGGAAGAAATTATGAATTAGGGGATAGGTACCATGTCCTCAAGGAGCTAAACACTCGGGTTAGAAAGATGAAGCACAGAATTTACACATGAAAAATAAATACAACAGCAATATTGTCTTCCCCAATAAATTTCCATCATGGGCAGGGCTTTTGCGGGGAATGAAAATTGAAAGATAAGGATAAAAACAGAAAAACAATCATCTACAATATAGATTCTGGAGCCCATATTTATTTGAATGACTAATCAATCACCTAGAAGACAAGATCTTGTTACATATTGTGAATAAAAAAGGGGCCGCCTACTAAACCTGACAAGCTCAGGGGAAGCCTGCATGGCAGGCCTTACAAACATAAAAATTCCTAACTAAACGACAGTCATGTTGGGTAGTCATGTCAAGGCCTGTAGCTTCCTTGACAAAGATCAGTCTTTACCTCAGCTGAGCCTGTCTACTGTCTTTTTTCATCTTAGGCAGCAATACCTTTGAAATGTCAGAATAATTTTCTTTTCTAGGCTCCTCAAGGCACAATGGCTGGCATGAGAGCTTGAGAACACAGAACCCTTCATTGTTATCTTGTTGCCCCAATACCACCTCTACGTGCTGTAAATTGTTAATTATTAACCATCCCGTACCCACCAATGTAAAAGAAGTATGTGTTTCTTTATCTTGCCTTTTTACCCAATCCCAGAGATTTCTTTGCTTTGTTTTCTTCTGGCCCCTTAATCTACCACCAAGGGATGTCAGGTAATAGTAAATGACAATCGTTATTCATATTTTTATTTATTATTCAATATTATTATAACATTTGAGCTATGGGAAGAAAGGTTAGTAAAATAGGTAGAAAACCAGCCAAAAAGAATGCTCAAATCACCTGTGAATATTGGGTACCTATTTCTTTGAAACGAAATTGAGTCATATCTTACAGAGGGACAACTGTCTCCTCTGCAACATGAGGGTAATTCCCATCTTGCAGCATTGTGAGAATTCCCTAATAATAAACGTCAAGTTCCAGGGTGCACGCAGGAGCCCACACAACAGGAGCTGGTATTGCAGCGGAACATTCTGAACAATCGGGAAAACTGGGCACCATCAGGTGGTCGGCTTTCTCCCACCTAGCACCGCTGGATGTCTGTCCTTGTCTGTGTACAACGCCGGGTCCTGCATTTGGACATACTATCCACAAACCCCTGCTCTTCTGCATAGGAAGCAAGCCCGTTCCTGCCCCAGCGCGCGGCCCCACCTTGGCACAGCTGTCCTACTGGCCGCGCGGAAAGGGCCTCCCAGCAAGTCGCACAAAGACGAAAACCGCTGAACGCCCCTTCCCGGTACAACCTGCATTCTCTGAAGACTAAGCGGACGGGTTTTGCCTTCCTCTTTCTCCCAGGCCAGGGGTCAGGTTTCCCATAGAAACCGCGGCCTCTAGCAACTAGCTACTCGCCAGGCCGGTGCCCTCTGCGCAGGCGCAAAAAGGCCGGACACGCCGCTTCCGCTTGCATCCCGAGTCCTTCGCGTCCCAGGGGCGGGGCTCGCGTGATGGCGTCATGGGGCGGGGCATCGGGCGGCGGGAAGAAGCGGCCAGAGAATGGAGGTGCAGGAGAACAACAGAGAAGTCGCCGACCGCCGGGCCCAGGATCCTGCCCCGGCACCTAGCAGGGCCCCCGGCAGCGCAGGCCACTACGAGCTGCCGTGGTGAGGGCCCTGGTCATAAATGATGGGTGCTCTTAGAGCGTAGGTGGGCGAGAGGCGGGTCGTGTCCCCGGAGAATCCACAGGCCGGAGCTCGTTCGGGGGACACCTGAAGCAGGAGGCTCCACGGTGGCGCCTAAGAGATTATTATTTGAAGAGGGCGAGGGACGTGGGTCGCTGAGCCCATCTGGGGTCGGAGTGGCCGGCCTGACTTCTGAAAGCGTAGTGCCTGTCAGAACATTGCGCGAACTGTGATCCTAGCAACCCCCTGTGATCACCCACTCTGCTCTAGGCCAAGGGTGACTCTGATGGGCACTTGGCGGGAAGCGTCGAATGCACGTTTGTAACTACGGGTTGTGTGCAGAAGGCACCCGCCTCCTGGCTGGCTCGTTTTCAACAGCAGCATCCTAGGTAGCTGGGAGGAAATAGTGACTTTGGGAAGTCACTTGCCCCTGGCACAGGTGTGGTGTGGACGCTCCGCCCAGGTCCGCTGCCTGAGAGCACCTCTCAGAACTCTTCATGGCTCGTGGTTATGGTGTACACTCTGTGTATTCCCTTCCCTCTAACCCACCCCTCTTCTGGATGACAGCAAGATAACCTAAATGGAGCGCAGTATAGTTTATTGGAATATCTACAGCCGTGCTGTGCTCCCTCAGCCGCTAGCCACGGGAGTCTGTAGAGCCCTGGAAATGAGGCTCTCCGAAACTGAGATGGGCTATAAATGTAGAATATACACCTGGAATTTTGAGGACTTAGCGTTAAGAAAAACTCGTATTTTTATATTGATTACACGTTGAGAATGACAATATTTTGAATATAGTAGATTCAGTAGATAATATTAGTAAAATTAACTTTATCAGTTTTCTTTCTTTTTACCTTTTTAACGTGGCTACCAGAAAGTTTAAAATTACATATATGTGTGTGTGTGTGTGCACTCACACACACACACACACATATATATTACTAATAATATAGGGCTACATTATATATATAGTAAAATATATATATATTTTACTAATAATAAGGGCTAACATATTTTTCATGCACAGCACTAAATGCTTAGGATACTCCAGTATACAAAACAAACTGTTGTCATGGAGATTACATTTAGTAGAGAAAGACAGTTTAAAAAAAAGTAGATATATAATATATTAGATGGTGACAAGTGCTGTGGAGTAAATTGCTATGGTGTTCAGGGAAGGCCTTTGATAAGATGACATTCAAGCAAAGACCTGAACTCAAGGAGTAACACGTGTGACTGCAGAGAAAACTTTCAGGTAGATGGAGCGCCTATGACAGCCCTGAAAGAGGAGCATCTTTGCTTTCTTCAAAATCCAGCTCAGATCTCAGCTTCTGACATTCCCTGGTGGTGGTTTTCTCCTTTCCCTGGGCTCCCACAGCCCTTGGCTTCTATAGCAAGTGTAGCACTGGAGTAGGACTTGCTAAGCTCCATCTCCCTGCCACTGGAAGAGCAATAACCATGTCTCGCTTATCTCTGTATCGTCTGCTTTCCTCCCCTTGAGATCTCTTAACTCCTTCCACAGTGGTTGGCACCTGGAAGGGGCTGAGTGTGAAGAATAAATGAATAGGAACCAGCATGCTCTACATGCTAGTCTTAGAGACCTTTTTCTTTTCTGTGCAGTATGTGACAAAAAAAACTTTGCATGCAGCTGCTTCTGGAGCACAGCCAGTACCTGCATGATATTGTACATCAAGGAGTATTGTAAAGGACAGAGGAAGTCCTGATGGTCAAATCATTGCAAATCTATTTTCACTTCAATTCTCGCTGAAGAAAATCTTATTCTCTCATAGCATAGTTTGAACAAGAGAGAAATATTGGTCTGACTAAGCCACTAGCCTGTCCACATAGCCTAATAGGGTCACAGGATAGGCCTATAGTTTCTGTCTAGCCAGCCCAGCTGTATACCTCGCTAAGTCTGCAGAAACTGGCAGGTAAGGGATGAGAAGGGGGCTTGGTGCACCTATCTCTGTCAGATAAAATGATGTCAGTATTGTGTGTGCCGGACCATTTTGTGATGGGCAGACTGTGTTGCTGCATAGCATCACATTGGTCCAGATGACTTGCTCTGGTCCTTCTCCAGCAACAATAGGATTTTTTTGGGGGGGGGGGAGGTTTGTGGGTTGTTTTTGTTTTGTTTTGTTTTGTTTTTTGCTGTGGTGGGTTTAAAGCCTCTGGTGTGTAATTCTCATGCACTTAACTTTTCAAATGGCATTTGAGCACCCCCTTAAATTTAAAACCTGCAGCCATTTGCTATATTTTTATTCAGTGTATATCATCTGACAAAGCTCTCAGAATTGCTACCCTTTACTGCTTTCTTGCATAGCATGAAAATAACTATGTCAACATCTTTATACATTTTCTTAAAAACAGGGTTGAGAAATATAGACCAATAAAGTTGAATGAAATTGTTGGGAATGAAGATACTGTGAGCAGGCTGGAGGTAGGTGATTTTTTTTTTTTAAGATTGGATTTATTTATTTTTAGAGAGTGGGGGAGAGAGAAAGAGAGGGAGAGGAATGTCGATGTGCGAGAGAAACCTCAATTGGCTGCCTCTCACACCCCCCCAACCGGGGACCTGGCCTGCAACCCAGGCATGTGACCTGACAGAGAAACGGACCGGTGACCTTTTGGTTCGCAGGCCTGCACTCAATCCACTGAGCCACATCAGCCAGGGCTCTTTGTTTATTTTTTAAATAGTCCTTTAAAAATGTGAAAGTCATTCTTAGCTAGGGGGCTAATAAAAACAGGCCTCAGAGTGGATTACCCCTACCCGACCCCATGCCCCTTTCACCGTAGTTTGCCAGCCCCTGCCTAGGGGGACTAAGTGACAAGGCAGGTGCCTTCAAAATGGACAGGTAGGAATGTTTAGCAGTAGAGCAAGCTTTGAATTCCTAGCTCTAGAGCCCTTTAAGCAGAATCTAAAAGCCCAACTATTTGAGACATGACAGAGACAGTCTCTGTAGTAATTGGGGCCTAGAATTTAATAGCTAATAAGGTATTTACTTATTTTACAGATTTATTCATTTTACAAACATTTGAGTATGTTCTCCGGGCCAGATATGGGGCGGTGTTAGGAACTGTTGATATAATGGTGAATAGAATAGACACGATTCTTGCCCGAGTAAGATTATTAGTCTAATGGCGCAGCATTAAAGTCAGCAGGCAATGTGACAAGCACTCTGCTAGAGGAGGTACAGGGTGCTGCGGGAGCACCAGGGAAGGGTTCAGGGAGGAGTTAGCTTCACAGTGTCTTCATTCCCAAGTGGAAGAAGTGATCCCAAAGCTAGAATGGGAGCTAGCCAGACCTGGAGGTGAGGGCTGGAGAGAGAAGAGGTGGCAGGAATAGCATGTGCAAAGGCCCCGAGGTGAGAAAGCGTACCTTTTCTGGGGTGAGGGAGTGCCATCTGATTGGAATAGTGATTTTCAGACATTACTGGGCATTTGAATTGCCTGGGGATCTTGTTAACATGCATTCTTGTGCAGTAACTCTGCAGTAGGGCCAGGCTCTGCATTTCTAATGAGCTCCCAGGGGATGCTGGTGCTGCTGGTCTGTGAGCCCACTGATAACAAGGCTGTAGAGCACACTTCTTGGCGGGTGTGAGAAATGACCTGGAAAGGTGGGCTGGGCCCTCCAGAGCCCTGCTTAAGAGTTTGGGCTTTGTGAAACCAGCCTAACACACCCCTTAATTTACATGAGAAAATCCCCAGCTCCCTTCACTTTTCACCCAACCTCACAACGGCCCTGCCCCCTGACAGCTGTCAGTCTGTTCTCTATCCGTGGGTCTCTTTCTGTTTTGTTTGTTGGCTTATTTTGTTCATTAGATTCTACATGTGAGTGAAATCATTGAAGGTGAAGGGATTAAGAAAAAAAAAAACCCTCATAGACACAGACAACAGTATGCTGATTACTAGAGGGGAAGGGAGGGGAGGGTGGGTGGGGCGATGTAGGAGATGGTACAGTGGGGATAAATGGTGATGGAAGGAGACTTGACTTGGGGTGGTGAACACACAATACAATGTACAGATGATTTACTATAGAGCTGTACACCTAAACCTATATAATTTTATTAAGCAGTGTCACCCCAATAAATTCAATAAAAATAAATAAATAAGACAGGAAGGAAGTTTGGGTTTCATGATGAGGACAGTAGGAGTTACCCAAGGGCTTCAGTCAGGTAAAAATGTTTTAATTAGATGTGCGTTTGAGAAAGTTGGTTGTGGTTACAGTATGGGAAATGGATTGGAGTGAGGCAAGATTAGAGGCAAGGGGACAAGGAAAGACTAAGCCCTGGTAATTAAGGTGCTGTGTGGGTGAGGAGGAAGGCCCAGTCAAGGGTGGCAGTGACTCCAGGTTCCTGGCTTGGGTGATAGGATTGATGGCATTGACAGTTCATGGAAGGGGAAATGTGGGTAAGGCCTCAGGTTTGTAAGGGAAAATGACGAATTCAGTTTCGAATATGCTGAGCTGAGAGTTCTTTGGGGGCATCCGTATGGAGAAAGTTGTAGTCATGTTAACTACACAGGCCTATGTGGCTGGGGAGACTTGGCTCCTTACAGTTTACAGGTTAACCAGTTTTAATGAACATTTCTTCCTTCAGGTCTTTGCACGAGAAGGGAACGTGCCCAATATTATCATTGCTGTAAGTACTCAGTCCTGGCGGCCCTGCTGGATGTCTTGAAGTCTCATTTTCTCTTTCCTCTGAAGTGATTTCTTGTGCACAGAGCTTCCTCCTCAGAGAAGTCCGTACCACCAGAGCCCTATATTCCCCTCTGCAAAGGAAAACATTTCACCCAAGTTGGTCAGGAGGCCTGTGGGTTGGTTACTATATTGATTTAGTGTGTTCTGTGGGTTGGGATTAAGGGTTCGAGGGGGAGGGGAATACAAAAAAGTGGCGAACAATAAACCAGGAGCTATGTCAAGTTCATTCTGTTGGCTTGAAGCACTTACCGGAGATCTCATTCCTAGGGCCCCCCAGGAACTGGCAAAACTACAAGCATCCTGTGTTTGGCACGAGCCCTTCTGGGTCCAGCTCTCAAGGATGCCGTTTTGGAACTCAATGCCTCAAATGACAGGTACACCTGGGAGTTAGGACTAAAGGGCTGCGAGTGTTTTACATTTTGAATTGTTACAGAAACAGCCTTTTTTCCATTCTACGTTGTACGTGGAGCTTGCCTCTCCAGCTTTGTGTTTTCCTGTAATCCTTCCCAGTGAAAGTGGGAATTGCTCGCTCGTCAGGGTAGCATCATAGGCACTTGACTTGATGGCTTACTTTTTTTAATGGAAATTTAAAATATTATTTTTAGTTGTGGTAAAATACACATAGCATAAAATTTACCATCTACTCATGTTTAAGTGTACAGTTCAGTAGTATTAAGTCTGTTCACATTGTTGTGCAGCCGATCTCCAGAATTTTTTACCTTGCAAAACTAAAACTCTGTACCCATACCCCTACCCCTTGCCGCTGGCAACTACCATCCTACTTCCTGTTTCAGTGAACTTGATTCTGTTGTAGATGCCTCATATAAGTGGTTTCAGACAGTATTTGTTTTTCTGTGACTGGCTTATTTCACTTAGCTGAACGTCCTCAAGATTCATCTGTGTTGTAGACCCTGTCAGACTGTCTTTCCGTTTTGAGGCTGAATAACACCCATTTGTAAGGCTAGACCAGCACATTTACTTATTCATTCATCCATTGATAGATACCTGGGTTGCTTTCATCTTTTGGATATTGCTAATTGTGAAAATGCTATTATGAACAAGGGTGCACAAATACCTTTTCAAGACCCTGCTTTTAATTTTTTTGGATATATATTTAGAATTGCTGGATTATATCTGGTAATTCTGTGTTTAATTTTTGGGAACCTCCGTGCTGTTTTCCATAGTGGCCGCACCCTGTCAGCGTTCTTACCGACAGCACTCAAGGTTTCCAATACTCCACATCCTCACCAGCACTTGCTGTTTTCTGGTTTGTTGTTGTTAGCAGCCGTTCTAACAGTCACCTTTGGGGATTCCTTGAGGACGTAGTTCTCAGCTCTTTAACATTGTCCTAGTCTCTATGTGTACTTGAAATAGGCAACGTCCTTGGAATACAACTAAATCGCTCATCAGCTATCATGAATGAGCCTCTTATCAGTCCATTTGGTCAATGCTGATTTTTGTTTTTTTTAAATTCTCACCCAAGGACATGCTTATTGATCGCGTGTATTGTTTTTTGTTTGTTTGTTTGTTTGTTTTGTTTTGTTTTGTTTTAGCAAGAGGGTAAGGGAGAGAAACATGGGTATGAGAGAGAAACATGTTGGCTGCCTCTTGCACATGCCCCAACTGGGAACTGAACCTGCAACCTAGGCATGTACCCTAACTAGGAATCAAACCTTGGACCTTTTGGTTCATGGGACACTGCTCCAACCAAGTGAGCCACACTGGCCAGGATGTTAGTGCTGATTTTTATCCTCACCTCTTATTCTTCTGACACCTGCATCATCAGACTCACTATTGGTGGCTCATAATTTTGTTGAAGAAAGAATGACCCATAACTGAAAAATATTTTCAATTTTAGATTTATAAACACCTATTTAAATGATCAGTACAATGACTTTTTTCCCATTTCTATATCATCTGTGTCCCTCCAGTCACCTTTGTATACAAACCTGCCTTGAGCTCATGATCACTTACAAACTATACCCTGTAAATATTAGTGTACAAACATCATAAAAGATGAAGGAATACTGTCACATGTTCTTTGATCAAAACAAAAGGTCCAGGTTCTTAGTATAGAATATTGGGGAATGAAGTCCTTCCTGTTGAGTGACTAACTAGATGAAAATATATTTAGTTTTTGTCCTTAGAAACGTAGAGTTTACTCCTTAATTCTTTTTTAAAATTTATTTTTTATTAAAATAAGTTACTATACAATAGATATTAGTTTTAGGTGTACAATATAGTTATTCAACATCTGTGTACCTAATGAAGTGATCACCTTGGTATGTCTAGTAACCATCTGACACCATAAAGGGTAATTCGGTATTATTGACTGTATATTACATCCTCATGACTCAGTGATTTTAAAAATACAGAACATTTCGTGAATTTGCATGTCATCCTTATACAGGAGCCATGCTAATGTTCTCTGTTTCGTCCAGTTTTCATGTGTGTGCTGCCAAAGAGAACACATCCCTCAACTCAAGTTTGAGAAAATTCATCTAGGATTTTGGCATCTGAGGAAATACGGACTGAGATGTTGCTTATATGATCAATTTCACCATCAGTAGAGTCTAGAGTCTAGCTTCTTCACAGTCATTTTCTGATTTGTCTGATAATTATGAAACGTCTCCCTCTGCCAGTTTTTTTCTTTTTGACATTGTGGATGGAAAATGAAAAGTTTTGATTTTTTTTTAATGTTTTGGTCAATGAAAGCTTTACAAAAGATGGCAAAGACGGTGTATCTGAACGGTGTATTCCAGAAAGACAACGTGGTACGTCAAGCAACACAATAAAAAAATTAAGGATTAGCCCTGACTGGTGTGGCTTAGTTGATTGAGCGTCATCTCACGAAGTGAAAGATCACTGGTTTGATTCCCAGTCCCCAGGGCACCTGCCTGGGCTGCGGGTACGTTCCCTGGTTGGGGGTGTGCGAGAGGCAGCCAATCGACGTAGCTCTCACACGTCAATGTTTCTCTCCATCTCTTTCCGTCCCTTCCCCTCTCTTTAAAAATAAATAAATCTTTCTTAAAAATCTGTTTAAAAAAAATGAAGGATGAGACAATAGTAATAGTATTTCCCCCCCAATATTGCATTATTCTTCTAGGCAGCTCCATCATTCGTTCATTTTTAAAAATTATTTTAGTTATTTTTAGCATAGTTGGGAATAATTGGTGAGTAATGATGGAATAATTGATAAAATGATGATAAAATACTGAATGGTTTCAATACGTAGGAAGAATAATGTCAGTAAGACTTTAAAATATATCTGATTATAAAATGATTCAATGGACCCACAGGTAATTACAAGATAAAATGAGTTTATTATGTTTTAAGTAGTAAGTAAATTTTTCTTGTTCTTCTGAAGACCTCCAAGAAGGAATAAAGGTAATGGAATTTCAGTTCTTATAAATGGTTATAATTGCTCAAAAAGGAAACTTAAAAACTAAAATTGGGTTCATGATGATGTATGAGGGTTAAAAGTTGCTACGAAGGTAACTGAATTTGTCTCAGAAGGTGACAGTTAAATGCTGGCTTATTGTTTCAGGGGCATTGATGTTGTGAGGAACAAAATCAAAATGTTTGCCCAACAGAAAGTCACCCTTCCCAAAGGACGACACAAGATCATCATCCTGGATGAAGCAGACAGGTAGTGCTTTGACACACATTTTGACCTTGATCTCTAAATCTCTTATCAGGATTTTTTTAAATACAGAGAAAAAGCTCCCACCTTGGCACTTTCGTGGTATATTTGCTTGTCTTCAGAAGCAATTTAATAGGAGGCCTGAGCCCTAAACTTATCTTAATTAAGTAACTTACAAACATTTGTCTAAGACAGTCAGTTGATGTGTTTGTTCCACCATCACTTATATGAATTATTTAAATGTTATTTTTTTAATTGTGAAATATACACATAACATAAAATTTACCATTTTAACCATTTTAGTGTATAATTCAGTGACATTTAGGACATTCACAATGTTGTATAGCCATTACCACTATAAATGAAGTTTTATATGACATTAAAAAAAAACAAACAGTAACTCATTCTTTGAAGAAAATTTAGAAAATATTAATATCTTACTTTATTTTCTGTTTCTACACTATGCATTTTTACATAGTTGAAATCATAATATATATAACTTTTATATCCTGGTTTTTCCTTTTAACGTAAAAAGCAGTGTTCTGTTATTATGATCTTGTTCGGAACATAGTTTGTAATTGCCATATTATAGTCCATAGTTCGATGCACCTTAACCTATTGTAATGTAACATTATAGCAATAATAGCAGTTAACATTCATTGAGCAATTATATATAAGCATTTACATTATCCCAGGCACTCTGCTAAACACTTTACATGTTATCTCACTTAATTGTCATCACAACCCTCTGAAGTAGGCAGAATCATTATCTCCTTATAGGTGATGACTTTAAGGCTCAGATAATTTGCCTGTGGTCCCAAAACTAGCAGATGCAGGAGCTGCAAGGTGAGCCCAGGCAGCCTGGCTGCAGAGTCCCTGCTCTATGCCTGTGTGCAGCCTGCCTGTAGAAGACCGAGCCCGGGTCCTGAGAGGCTGAGCATGCTCAGTCAGGAGGTCTGGTTCCAGTGGGCCCTGGGTCGTAGTTGCAAACTGCACTCTTAATGTTTCTCTTCTCAGCATGACTGATGGAGCCCAGCAAGCCTTGAGGAGAACCATGGAAATCTACTCCAAAACGACTCGCTTTGCTCTTGCTTGTAATGCTTCGGATAAAATCATAGGTGAGGGCCAGCCCTGGGCAGCATGGAGTCCACGCGGCGCTCATTTGGCTGTTTAGCAGCAGAAGAGTGGGGACTTTCTGACTGCCTGTCGTGAGCTGAGCACTACACTGTACCTCATCTTTTTCATTTAATCTTATATAATTATTTGCAGAGGTATTGTTAGCTCCAAGTTAGAGATGAGAAAACTGGAGCTCAGAGAGGGTGATTTGCCCAAAGTTATGCAACAAGTGGAAGCAGAGATTAGAAACCCACGTCTTTCCAGCTCTTGCACCATTGCAGGCACACGTGACATTTTGACATCCTGTGCATTGTCATAGTCACTGCCCCTCTCCAGACATGTTCTTGCACTTTCTGTGTCTCTGAGTAATTGGCAGGCACTGTGTCTTCACACCGGACTCGCTTATTACCAGGAATTGCCTCACATGTGAAACCTCACCTCTGAGTCTTCTCTGACCTGGCATTTGTCCTTCCAGTTCCTTCCCTCCCCCCACATCATCAGTCTGTTTACCCACTGCTTTGAGCCCCCCTGTCTCAGTATCTCAACTTCCTGGTGGTTTCACATCCTTCCCTTTCTGATAAAGACTGCAGGCACAGTCCAGCCTTCTCTCTCACCATTTCTCACAACCATCTTGTCCTGCTGTCCGTGCCTCATGTCCCCCATGCTAAACCCCAGCCTGTGTGAGCTCAGCTGTCTGACTGCCCCTACTCCACCCAGGCCTTTATGTGGTGCTGTAGACAAACAGGTTACCAACTGTGATGTCCCCACAAAGGTGGCGGACTCCTCATGTTACCAGGAATCCTTTATGTCCTTTTACTTTTTCTGGATGGTCATTATTTGTTCATTAATTTATTCAGCCATTCATTCAACAAGTATTTACTTTGTTTTCAGTAGGTGTTGGGTACCACTAGTGCAGAACATACAAAGTTTAATGAGAAACATTCGCCACCTTCAAGACATCAACAGGGTGGTGGAGGAAACTTACTAAAAGTTCTTAATTGATGGACATGTATGTGGTCTGTCTCCCTAGCCAGTGGTGAGAGATATCTATGAGGGCAGGAACAGTATTACACTCAGGCCGCCCCTCCGACCATGCATATTGCATAGGACTGTGTGTTAATGAGTTACAGTGATTTGAAACTGTGCTTGTTGGAGAAAGCTCTGGCCCTCCCTTTTTATGAAAGTAATTTCTGTGATACAGCTCGTGGATTATTTTTAATTTTTAAAGGGACATAGCAAACATAAATGAAATCTCTATAGGAATTTCTTTCTTTGCGATAGAGGGAATGGTTTGTGATCAAATTGCTGCAGAGCTGATTTTTGAAACTTAGTAGCTGAATCTCACTTTGGTTCCCGGAGTCATACAGTTAAGAGAGAGGCATACTTTCTCTGAGGAAGGCCACGGCTGCCTTATCCTGACATGTATTTAAATTCTGCGAATTAAGCTTTTGGAACTTCTCAAAAGATAAAAACCTACTAAAGGAAACTTACAGTGTAGTTAGAATATTAACTGCTTTAAAATATGGACTCCAGTTTCTAGTTGATCTTTTTCATCTTTGCTAATAAACCAAATATGCAAATACAGTTCAGTTGTGAGGCTTCCTGCTTTCAATAAGTTGAGATGGACTAACTCTTAGGAAAGCTGCCTTTTGGAAAGTCTTATTTGCTTGACAGATCTGTACACAGTATCTACTCTGCACAAGGCACAATGGAAGCTATAGATCTGTGTGAGGCCCTGTCCCTGCCCTCCAGGAGCTCATGCATGGGTGGGAGAGGGGCTCCCCAAACGGCAGGCCCCAACCCACCCCAGGTCCTCTTCTGTCTGCTCACCACCACAGCCAGCCCCTCACCAAAATCAAATCTTCCCCAGTGTCGCAAACCCCTGCCCTCTTCCGCTCACTCCAGGTCTGGCCTCGCTGTTTCTCCCCTTCTCTGGTGCAGTGTTCGCCCAGCTTCTCTTGGACCTGAGCAGGCTGCCAGGGTCATCTCAGCACATATGACCCTACCACTCCCCTGCTTAACCCTGTCATGGCCTCCCATTGCCTGCGCAGCCATGCCTCCAACTCCCACCCCAGGCCAGGCCAGCACACAGAGGCCTGTTGCCTGCAGCCTCATCTCCTTTCACCCCATGCACTGCAGTCTCATCCTTCCCCGAAGCCCCCGTCCCTGTCATCATTCTTACATTTGAATCTGCTATTCCTTCTGCCTTTCCAGGCTAAAAACTTCATCCCTCAAAACTCAGCTTCTCTACTGAGAAGCTCCATCAGGCTGATTTGATCCTGCTCTCTGGCCAGGGTTCCCAGAGCTGTTCCTAGAAACTTGGGCCAAGGCCTTGTCTTACTGTGTTGTAATGTTTTTGTTTATATCTCCTCCGATCCCAATAAACCTAAGCTCTCAGGAGTCAGGACCTCACCATAATCACCCATTGTTTCCCCAAAACCTGGGGAGCTAACTGGTTTCTTTAATGCAAATAAGCTAACAAGAATATGTTCCTTGAAAAGTGTGAACAAAGGAGGGGAGGTTGCTGCAGGCTGGGGAGATCATGGCCAGCTTCCTAAGGAGGGGGTTTGAGGAGCTTTCGATGATGGTTGTGATTTAAGTGGGGAAAAACTGGAGGAAAGAACATCGTAGGTGACAAGAGCCCTCCAGGAGATGTAAGATCTGTTTGTTCCAAGAGAGGGAACCAGGCGCTGAGTTAGGAGAGTAGAGACAGGTGATGTTTGCAGAAGATTTTATGTACAAGGGTGAGAGGTGAACGGTCCTGTAACACTGGGGGGCTATTAAAGGTCTTGCCTTGGCAGGAGGAGGTGACAGATCAAAACGTTTTGAGGAAGGCCATTGTGGCAACAGAGAGAGACCAAATTGGGGCTTGGAGAAGCTATTGTCATAGTCTAAACCAAAGGTTAAGGACAGCTTCCAGAATTGTGCATTTGTCTGTCTAGTGGTTCTCAGCCCTGTCTGTGGTCCGACTCTCCTGTGGATTGTTAAAGAAACCACACAGGTGTCTTGTGCTTACCCAGCAGGCTAGGCTGTGACCTTCCCAGAAGGGCCCTGAAGTTCAGCAGACAGAGTAATAATTTTGGGTCCACCTGGACCAGCACTGGCTCACCTGTGGGCTGTGGCGCGTGGAGGCCTCTACCTTGGAGGATCTTTCCCTTCTGGAAGCCGTGGCCAGCCAAGGTCGTCCCAGGCAGTGCTGGCCAAGGCCTCTCCTGTTGCTTATTGGTTGATATTTTGAAATTTAGCCCCAATTAATCAGTCCCTGGTGAGCGCCTGCTGGGTAGAGAGTGGTGCCAGCCGGCATGGCCAGGCTGTGCAGGTGGTGCCGCTGCTTCTGAGTAACTAAAGAACCGGCAGGGTGACACCATCCTTGCCTCTTCACCTGCTCCCTGCCTCATTCAGAGCCCATTCAGTCCCGGTGTGCGGTCCTCCGCTACACAAAGCTGACCGACGCCCAGATCCTTGCGAGGTTACTGACCGTGATCGAGAAGGAGAAGGTGCAGTACACTGACGACGGTCTGGAAGCCATTATCTTCACCGCCCAGGGAGACATGAGGCAGGTGCGTGCGGTCACTGCCACTGAGGCGCGGACCTCCCGTGCTTGCCGCGCCCCTTATTTTAGGGTGAAGAGGGAAGTGACGGCTGCACAGAGCCGAGCACAGCCAGAGGGGGGAGCGTTGGGGCCTTGGGCTGATTGATAGCAGGCTCACCGGGAGGGTGTTCAGCTAAGAGTGATGGGGAAGGGCCGAGATTGAATATCAGCCGGGATGTGTTTTTGTTCCTCGACAGGCATTGAACAACTTGCAGTCTACTCTCTCGGGATTCGGCTTCATTAACAGTGAGAATGTGTTCAAGGTACAAAGACTGGCTTGGGCATCACAGCGTACAAAAACAGTGTTTATCTGCGGGGGCCCGTGGAGAGGAGGTGGCACGGTGCTGGAAAGAAGGGGGCAGACACAGTGTCGCCACTATGCTGGGGCCCACCCTCGGCGGGTGGGGAGCCTGCCCTGCTCTAGTCTGTCCACTTTACTAAACCCCACCCTAGAGAGCTGGGAGGGACTTTGGGATGCCACCGGAGTGAGAAAAATGGAAGTGCTGGGTGCTTTCCTCTGCGTGCTCAGCCTCACAGCAGCCCTGCACCCAGAGGTTCTCATCAGCATTTTGCGGCTAAGGAAAGAGGCTCAGGTGGCCTGCCTGAGACCACCCGGCTGCGCGAGGCCAGGAGGGAGCACAGGGGAGAGCGCAGCGCCCTCCCCTCAGTGGGCTCTGACTTCCCCTCAGAAAGTCTGGCACCTGCAGGGCATATCAAATCTCTTCAAAGCCAAGCCAAAAAGATTCTCACTCTCCCACACTGGCACAGGATTTTTCTTTTGGGAATACTTTTAAAATCTTACTGCCACATCCAATAGCTCGGTGTCTGATTTTCTCCTTCTTTGGGGGTAAGAATTGGGCAGGGCTGTCAGTGTGTTCCATCTGTAGCTCTTTCTTACCACGTTTTTGGGTAAAGAAAGCTGTGCTAAAAGTCCCTGCTTAGACCCTGGCAGTGATGTATACTCAAGGACACTGAGGGGAACTTGCTTAGTCACCTGTAGTGACAGTTAGGATCTCATTTCCTCCTGGAACACAGCACTGAGGGCTCTGGAAACCAGGACTTCTGAGGGAAGTTCATTGAACTGGGGAGGGAGGCCAAGGGTAGGCGTAGGCACTGTCTTGAGACATCAGGAGGCTTTTGTTTAGATTTAAATGCTGATACTGCACTGGAGGGTGGAATCTCAGGCCCGTGGAGGAGGCAGCCTTCGGTCTCAGGGAGGGCTGCCCCAGCACTCAGCAGGCGGCTCTGCAGGTCACGCTGAGGCTGGGGGACCCTGTCCCAGGAAAGCCAATTGCAGTTCCAGTGGGAGAGTGGCCCAAAAGATCTCCCTAGTCTTAAGTGGGTTCTAAGTGGCTCTGAGCAAGTGATCATCGAAGTGGTCTGAGGTGTGACTTATAAGGGCTTAAGAATGCCCCTGAGCGGAGATTCTTCAGTGGCCCTTGTTAATTCATCTTCTGTTGGAGAAATTGGTGACCTGGTGTCAGAAGCTTTCCTCACTGCAGTAGGTCAACATCGTGTTCTTTTTACTTGGTACCTTGTTCGGTAGTGAGGGGCTCTCCCCAACCTGTTTCTGTTTGCTAGAAAATTCGATGAAAAACAAGTCAAAAAGTTGGTTACATAAATCGTCCAGAAGTTGGTGTGTCAGGGGTCCTCTTCAGGTGGTGCCCTCAGCTGGCTCTTCTCGGTCCGGTCAGGTCTGTGACGAGCCGCACCCCCTGCTGGTGAAGGAGATGCTCCAGCACTGCGTGAACGCCAACATCGACGAAGCCTACAAGGTCTGCTGCCGCCCCGCGCCGCCTCCTGATTCCCCGGGGCCTTCTCTTCGTGAGCAGGGCTGAGGGAGCTCCCCTCCATTCGCAAAGTGGTGCCAGCTACGCCCTACAGATGAGAGGACCGTGGTAGAGGCTAAGTTCCCTTTGCTGTATCACGCTGTTTAAAAGTGGTAGACCTGGAATTCAAATCCACGTCTTTGTAATATAATTATATTCTCTGCACGTAACACATGAGGAACAACCAGGCCAACTCCTTACTTTGCAGTGAGGACACCTCTCTGTTAAGGGGAGATTTCCCCTCCACCCTGCCGAGGAATGTGGGAGTGGGCATCCTGGGCCCAGCCGTCCTCAGCGGGCCAGGAGAGGAGAGCCTGGGGCGAGGCTTCCGGCCCAATTACAGAGCCTGGTCCTGTGAGCAGGTTCCAGCGGGCACCGTTGGAGTTCAGGTCACCCTCAAATCACATAGATGGCATGGCGCGATCTGAGGCCATTGGTCTGACCGCAGCGGGTGTCCCTGCTCCCGTTATATTGGGCTAGAAGTTGATTAGAGGTTAGGGCAGGGATAAACCTAATGTGAAACTGGCGTGCAAGGCAGGGAGACTGAGGCAGAGACGCAGGCACCGGAACTAGATCACTGAGTGGGCCTGTCTGAAGGAAGCCTTCAGAGTTAGGCACCCAGAGCTCCGCCGTGCCCTGAGCTTACCCCAACATGCCCAAGCAAAAGCAAAAGCAACTGACTCTAGACCTTTGGTCCAGATGGGGTGGACTGGGGGTCGAGAAGGCAGAGGCTGAGACCACTGTAATCTCTGCCTTGGCCAGCACATGCTCAGGGCAGCTCCTGCAGACGGTGTGTTAGGACCTGTAGTGACGGAACGCTTAGCAGATACAGGGCTCTTGCTGCTTCCGCTCCGGGGATGGTTATTAAAGTGTTTAAGAGCCTCAGGACGGTAGCAGACCATGCCATAGATTTTAAAACGTTTGCATTATCTTTATGTCTGCTGGAAAAATCAGTTAAATTATCCCCACATGATATATAGGGCGTGGCCCACCATCCCCATGGCGTTCAGATGATTCTGAGAATCACTTGGGTTTTGTAGGTTGATCTGTCTGCTCCTAGCAATGTGATGGGCCCAAGAGTGGTGTGGCTTTAACCTCATTTCCCCTGAGCATCCTTGTCATTTACAGCTGTCCTCTTTTCTAGATTCTCGCTCACCTGTGGCATCTTGGCTATTCACCAGAAGACATCATTGGCAACATTTTTCGAGTGTGCAAAACCTTCCAAATGGCAGAATACTTGAAACTGGAGTTTATTAAGGTCAGTGAGAGTGTAGCCAGGCCTCACCCCTCAAGAATGTAGGCCACACTGTGGTTTTCTTTGGTTTGCCCACATCCCGGCACCAGGAAGATGCTCAGTGAATGTCCCTGACTATGGTGGAGGCAGGTGGCCGCTTGTCCTGGGGGCTGGGAGTTCGTTTAAGCCAGCCAGTAACCTGCTCTTCCTTAGGATGACTGTCTTCATTAGAGATTTGTTTATTTATCTTTAAGGTCAGAGTAATTGAAGTATGATTTACATAGAGTAAAATTCAACCTCTTACGGGCATTCTGTTGACAAAATCATTCAGTCATGTAAATACAACTCTAATCCCAAATTTATGTGCCCCTTTGTAGTCAGTTCTTCCCTCTAGCACCTGGAAACCACTGATCTACTTCCTGTTTGGGGGAAGGAATCTTCCAGAATATCATACAAATGGAATCTAGCGAAAATGTAGTCTTTCGAGTCTGGCTTTTTTCACTTCGCTAAATGCATTTTGGATGCATTCATGTTTTTGCTGAGAGTGTCAGTGGGTCATTCCTTTTCATTGTTGAGTATTCCACTGTATGGAGGTGAGATTGTTTGATCAAATGGTAAGTGTAAGTTTAACTTTATAAGAAACTACCAGTTGTTTTGCATACTACCAGCAGTGTGTGAGCATCTCAGCTGATCCACATCCCAGCCAGCCCTTGGAATGCTCAGCTGTTTTTTTAAAGTCATTCTAATAGGTGTGTAGTGGTGTCTCATGGCTTTCATTTGCATTTCCCAGCAACTAATGATGTTGCACTTTTTCATGTGCTTCTTTGCCATCCAAAATGTTCTTTGATGAGGCATCTGTTCAAATCTACCCAGTTTTTAATTGGCTTGTTTTCTAATTACTGAGTAATTACTGAGAGTTCTTTATATATTCTAGATACAGATCTTTTATGATATGTGTTTTTCAAGTATTTTGACATTGAATTTTTCTTGGTATTAACAGTATTTTACAAAGAAATGTCAATATCCTTTTAGGAAATAAATTGAACTTTAGTTAAACATAATCCATGAACACTTAGAATTCATTTTCTAGTTGGAGTTGGAGTTCATTGCAATTTTGAGTAAGCCATTAGTACAGATTTAAAAAAATAAATTCCACCCTCTCTTAACCCGATTTAAATTTGATTTGTTTTTCAGGAAATTGGATACACTCACATGAAAATAGCAGAAGGAGTGAACTCCCTTCTGCAGATGTCAGGGCTTCTGGCCCGGCTGTGTCAGAAGACAATGGCCCCTGTGGCCAGTTAGAGTGGAGAACTCGTCGATTGGGTTACAAGAGTCCCTGAAAGACAGGAGTCACAGCCTTCTGCTTTGGAAGAAACTGCTGCCCACACACGCCCTGTAGCACGTCATGGCCTTCCTGGTGCTTCCACACATCTGTAGGAGCACTGGCATTCACCCCCAGGCTCAGGAATGTGGTGACAGAAGAAAGGCCCCGGAGAACCTCCAGGGCACGGCACCCAATCTGGGCGTTTGTTGGCATTTTCGCTAATAAAGCTGTACAGTATCGTCAGCAGTAATGTGGCAACACAATGCCACGTTGCACAAGGCCCATTTCCTGTCTCTGTGTGTGCCCCTTGCATGCTACAAGTAGAAAAGGTGATTTATGTAATAGACTGGTCAAGGTAACCTTAGTTTTTCTAGAAAATTGGAGGGTAGTTCTACATGAGGCAGGACTGACTATTTAGAAAAACTCCTGCCGTGTCACCGTTTCTGTGCAGTACTTGGTGCTGTAGATTTCTCGGTGAATTTTGTGTTAGCCTTTAGAATTGCTGCTGCTGCTGCCGCTGCCGCTGCCGCCTTTTCCTCTCCTATTTGGCAAGGCACTACTTTTTTTTTCATTTCTTTTATTATGAAAAAATATCATTTGTACATAATGACATAGCGAACCCTCACATACTCATCATCCGTCTTGGAGTTACATCAGCACGTGGCCAACCTTGCTTCCTCTGCGTCCCTACCACCGCAGCCCACTCTGGGGGTGCTCCGAAGCAAATCCCAGACGTCATTCTCCCAGGTGTTTTTAAGGCGGTTGGGGTGGGCGTGCCTCAGCGTCTGTGGTTAGTGGTCTCGTGAAAAGCTTTGATTGAAAACACTCGTGTGACATGTTGGCTCTTCCTGCCCTGTGGGTTCCCGGACGAAGAGCCGCGGCCGTGCGCCCATGTGCGCCCATGCTGCAGATAGTACTGGGCCAGCTGGCTGGGCCCATCTGCTTTTCTCCTTGTCCAAGCTCGGCTCTCAGCAGCTGTAGTGCCCTAGCCTGAACCCCGAGCAGGAGGAAGCAGGGAGGGGACGGGCCTGCTGGCACTTCTACTTAGTGCTGTCCCTCCCAGGCTGGCTGAGCTACTCGCCCGGACCATACTGTTGGATAGGGATGCAGAAAAGACCCTGAGACTTCTGGCTCTTTGAGTTGGGGTTTCTGTTGAGAGGGAAAAATATTTAAGGTCCCCAAAAACTGCAAGGTGAAGTCTTACAAAACATGTCCTTTCTCAGTCTTGTCTGGAGCCTCGGGATCTCTGTGAGGTAAAGAGGTGACTGTACCCAGTTTGCGGGTGAGGGTCCCAGAGAGGCATTAGGGTTTCCACGCCTGTAACTCCTCCCGCAGCCCCCCACGCCCCCTGCTCAGGCCTAAGCTGACCTCTGAACTGGCTAGGAAGCCAGGGCTTCAGAGTGCAAGGTGACCAATAGCCACAGTTGTGTCCTAATTTGTGGCATTAATTTCTCATGGAGAGAATCAGTGTGGCATCCTGGAAAGGGCTTGCCTTGGGGCCCCAGGTCCTGCTCCCAGGCCTCCCCCCTTGGCCTCAGGGTCCTTTTCTATGAAACAAGAGGCTGATTGATTCCCTTGGTTTTAGAGGAATCAGAGAAAGCAGACACTGGAGAATTTGCTTCTCTTAAACTGGAAAGGTTTATTGAAAAGGTTTTGATTGGAGGAGGCATTTTTCCCCGCCTGGCTCTTCTCACTCAAGGTCCCATCGGGCCTCTGCCCGTGCCGAGGGACAGTCATGCTGCTCAGTCCACTGAGCCGAGGCCAACCCGGGAGCAGAGGCGTTCAGGGCAACTGAGGGGTGCCACCGCTGCACCCTGCCTGCCGCCTCTGCGGAACTGACGCACGTGGTCCACAGGATACGCCCACAGAAGGGGCATGCCGACGACTGTAGTCTCATCTCTTCCTCAGTGAACTGAGGCCCAAAGAAAGGAGCCCCGGGACTCCCCCGAAGTGTCTGCTGAAGTTAGTACATGTAATGCTTACAGGAGACAAGCTCTACCCTGGAATGTAGAATATTAAATATGGCTCCATCTGTATAAATTAATAGTACAAACATCAATAAAAAAAAAAAAATCCCAGCAACCGGCATTGGTAAGCGATTTGGGATCCAAATCCAAAGCAGAAAAGAACACAAACAGCAGTATTTTATGATGTTTTAGATGTGGGGATGGAAATGCGACTTGCTCTAAGTGCTGGGCATTCAATTACGGCCGGAGCTGCACTGCCCTCAACACCAGGTTGACTTCACGTGGCCAGAGGGATGGTCCCTGAGACGTGGTGCACCTCCCATGAGTAACTGTTGGGGTCCAGAAGTCAAGCAGCTCTGGAGATGTGATCGTTGGGAGACAGTCAATATTCCTATGAGCTTTGGGTTCCTTGGCTCCCACAGTGAAGATGGAAATGGTTGACTAAAAGGAAAAGGTTTGCTTTGACTAGCACTTTGTTCCCTTGGCATGGGAGCAATGGGTTCGGTAAGAGGAGGGACACAGTGGTGGTCAGCGTTCGGCTGCACTCCCACAGCTGGGCTGAGGGGAGAGCCTGCCCATCAAACTGAGTCCTTCCAGGAGCTTCCACTTGTCCTTTGAAATTCCGACTGCGCTCTTTGTCCTGACCAAGGCCCGGGTTATTCCGACCTCCCTTCAGCATCTCTCTCCGGCCCAACTTCTCCCCATCTCCGACTGCGGGTGCCCATATCCTGCTGCCCCCTGCGCGGGTCTCTCCAATAAACAGCCTCAGAAATAAACTGGCTTTGCCCACAAAACCCGCTCTGCCTGCAGGGTAGCCTCCCAGATGTTAGTGGCCAACACAACCACCCTCTTATTGCTCGGGCAAACACCTGCAACTCTCTTAGACCCCTCCACTCCTACTGACTCCACAAAATATTCAGTACCTACCTCCCACTGTCTTCCTGGGCCAAGGTGGCATGTTTTTTATTTCGTCTGGACTCAACTTACTGGTCTGGTCTTCCCTGCTCCCACTGCTGACCCCGTGTATATAGTCATCCCTTGATATCCTCGGGGTTGGTTCCAGGATTGTCCACTCAAACCCCCCAGATACCAAAACCTGAGGATGCTAAAGTCCCTTATGTAAAATGGTGTATTTGCATTTGGCTACAGCAGGGTATGCCTACACATCAGTTGTGTGGATTCAGTGGAAGTGCTCAGCAAATTCAAATTTTGCTTTTTGGAACTTCCTGAGGTTTTTTAAAATTTTCCCCCGAATATCTTCCATCTGAGGTTGGTTGAATCCAAGGATTTGGAGGGCTGGCTGTATTCATTTCTCTAGTCAGCAGCCAGTGATCCTTTAGAAATACCAAGTCATTCTGTTTCAAACCTTCCCATGTTCCCCTTCCCCACCCCCAAATCTCAGCTAAAACCCAGGTGCTGGCCCTACAGGACTGGCTTCCACTTCCTTCTCTCCTCCACCACTCCCCATCCTGGGTGTCCTTCCCCAGAGGGGTGAGCAGGGGCTCCGAATGGCTTCCCTGGCCTCCCTGCTTAACTCCCCACCTAACTCCGTGTCTTCCCTGCCACGCGTTTGTCTCCCAAGGGCGTATCCCCACCCAGCATGCCTATCTCCTGTCTGCCTGATCTCTTACCTCACGGCACCTGTTGTTTCTCTCCCACCACAATGTCAGGCCTTTTGTGCATTGTGTTTATGACTGAGTCCCCAGCACCAAAGGCAGGACTTGCCCCTGGCAGGCGTGGTAAATACTGGGTGAATGAACGAACAGTGGGCCTCTCTGCACTTGGGCTCAAACTTCATGGCTGGCTCCTAACCAGCCCAGGCCCACCACCGACTGAGAGGGCTGCACATGTCCCTCCGATAGGGACTCTGGACAGCCTTCAGGGGCCCTGGGGTGGATCCTGCCTCTCCAATGTCCCCTCCTCCACTTATTCTAAGTGTGACCTCAGGCAGATGGCTTAGTGCTAGATGCCTCTGGGGTGGCAAGAGATAGTGTGTGTGAGCACGTGGCACCATGCTGGCTGGCAAAGTGTCTGGTTAACACAGTTCAGCCACTGTTGTCATCAGCACTATCATCTCCCAGTCCTGCCTCCTGTCCCTGAGTCCAACACTGGCCAAGTCCTGCTCAGCTCATGCTTTATGTGCAATGTCTTGTCTAAGACACAGGTCCTATTAGCACCATTTTGCAAATGAGGAAATGAGTCTGGGGAGGTTAAGTCACTCCCCCAAGTTTGCGGAGACCAACCCCGAGCCCACCTTTACCCAACGACTCACCAGCCTTCCCTGCCTAACAGCCCCACAGACTGAGGCCCTTGTACTTGCCACGAATCTGCCATCCCACCAAGCCTGCCATGGGATTTGGGAGCAGAGTGGGCAGGGACTGTTTAGGAGGCCCAGCACCCTGCAGAGCCACCCCATTTCAGCACCCATGGGTGCTGCCCCTTGGCCACCACCCTGGCTCCTCCAGCCTGAGCCCTCATCTCCCTTGGAAAGGGGTCCCTCTGGCCAGTGAGGCCACCACCCTGCACCAAGGCAGAGGTACCTTCTCTCAAGTCTGCCCTAGGCTTCCACGGCCGCCACGTCCCCATTCACATAATCGGGCTCTTCGTCATCCTCATCTGGGCTTCCTGCAGGGGAGGGAGGTGCTTCTCTTGGGACTTTCTCTGTGGACCAGCAGGTGAACCGTCAGTTGGTTCACATGGACACATCCAAACATGTTCCCTGAGCCAGAGCCCCCACCCAGGGCTCAAACCCCCAGATGCCACAAAACAGCCTGAAGGAAAAGGCTACTCTGGACGGCATGTCTGTCCCGGTCCTGCAATGTGCCAGGTTTTTCCTGCCCGGGAAGCAGAATGAGTGGGACTCCATCTACATAGCTGGACGGGCTGCCCGGGAGGAGGACCCCACCACCGGAGGCCGGGCTTCTGAGGTGCGTCCTGGCATGGTTCAAGGCCAGTGGAGCCTCTGATGTGCTGAAGGCTTCACTTGAAATTAGCTGAACTGGTTGCAGGGGAGCCCACCTTGGCCTGGTCATCCCAAGCTAGATCCCCCAACTCCCACCTCCCTTCCCCACCATCCTTCCAGGCTTTTGCTACAGTTGATGGCTCAGGAGCCCCTGCTCTCGGGCCACATACCTGTGACCCTTCTGGACTCCTGCCACTGCTGGATGGAAGCTGAGTTCTGATAATCCTCAGATCCCTCATCACCTGCAGGGAGAGAAACCAAGAGGCGGCTGCACGTGGGCGCCCTCATGGAGAGTCCTCAGACCGGCGAGACATCCTCTGCCCTCGTGCTGGGCAGCCCCTTGAGGGAGGAAAGGATCCCCATAGAGCGATACCCCTGAGGCCCAGGATGAGGGCCTTCTCCCCGGACACAATGCAGTGCTTGACCCAAAGGCACTGGAGGTATCGGTGAACTTTCAGGCTTCAAGATGGGCAATGCCTTTGAGGGGACTTCAGGTCTCACCAGCCCCTGCACAGCTCCGGGCTGGCAGCCTCACCTGAGTCGGGCTGCTTCTGCTTGCAGATGAGCACGTTCTCATAGGAATTAGCATCGTCGTCATCATCTCCATTAGCTGGGGAGAGGGGGAAGGACTCTGGTTATGGTGAAACCTGTCCATCAAGCCTGGCTCTTCCTCTCTCCCTCCACCCAGTGGCTCCTTTGGCAGATGACTCATCCTGCCAAGCCCCCAGGCCTCTGGGTCCCCCAGGGGCCTCGAACATTTTCCTGGACAAGCTTCTTAATGGGCACTGGCCTGACTCAGAAGCTGCCACCCTGGGGTCCTTCTCTGTCCTCCAAGGTCACCCCCAAAGGCACTGAGGAGGGGAGGTCAGGGGATAGTGTTGCATTCAGGCCCTGGATGGACAGTTGGATGGAGGGAGGCCCATCTCTATCAGGCAGTGAAGGGCAGGGAGAACCACTGGGGGCCCAGGAGAGACAGGAACCAGGTCTAAGCTTATCTGGAAGCAGAACCCTTCAGGCAGGGCTGGTTGGGCCGGAAGCCTTTGCCCTGGGCCTTGGGTTGAGTGTGGCACACCAAAGCCTGGCACCCCGGCATTGCCCCCACACCTCCAATGAGGAAGCTGAACTCTAACCACTGCCCCATCCAGTGTCCATCTACATCAAAAGGGCTCTGAGAAATGAGGGCCCCATCCCCATTCGGAAGTGGCAGAGAAGGAGAAGAGGACCCCACTCCCTGCCCACCATGGCACCTCACCCCCACCCAAGCACAGCCCAGGCAGGAGCCCAGGCCTGGGCATTTCCTGGCAGGCGCTACCTGCCCTCTGTCCTCAGTTTCTCTTCCTGTAAAGCCAATGTGTTAAGGGCCTAGAGTTCCAGCATCCTTGGAGACTGCCAGACTCAGCAGCCATCAGCAAGTCTGCCCTATCCAGGGCTTTCCTCCGAGGTCCCATATGTGCCCAACCCTGAACCAGGCTTGCATGACAAGGGTCCCAGCTTTCCTCCTGTCCCCAGAGCCCTCCACTGCTCCCCTACTCCTGTGGCCCATCCTCCAGCTCCCACACATTCCTTCCTTCCTCTGCACCTGGGCTCCTGCCCGTGGTGCCGACTCCCTCATCCTCCCTCTGCTCCCCAGTCCATCCAAACTCAGGCCCAGTCTCATCCTTTGAGTCCTTCTAAACGCCTCTGGTCCCACCAGTAAGCTGAGCTCTCACGCTCCTCCTCCCTGTCCCCCTCTTCCCCCTCTGCCTTACCTTCCTGGGGCTTCGGGAACTGCCCCCAGTTGTAATAGTCCATGGTGATGAGGTCTCTGGCAGAAAACACAAACATAGTACCAGTTGCTGGGCAGGCCCGTGGGCAGGGTGGGGGCCTCCTGGGGGAGCAGCGAGGCAAGGGCTGCTCCAGCCATCCCTCCCCCAGGGACCCATGGAGGCTGGGCCAGGGTCTCCCCTGATCCCTCCATCCTACTTCCCTGGGCCCCCGAGCCCCTCTGAGGCTGAGGGGATGGCAGCCTGGTACTAGGCACCTTGCCGTGTGACCCTAGGCAAGTCCCCACCTTCCCCAGGCCTCAGTTTGCCAGTCTATGAGATGAGATATCTGAGGGCCCTTCCTCTCGCAGGCTCCAGGTGCCCCTGTAGCTTGTCTCTGACTGAGTGATGCCAGATGAGTCCCTCTACACAGCCCCTCCCCAGGGTGGCACCACGTTCTTGTCGCTATCCCCTTTCCCGCTAAGCCACCTGGAGGGAAACAATGCTACCGAGAGCCTATCTGGACCTGCGCTGGTGGGTTCTGGGGCAGGAGACGTTCCTTCATAAATAAGAAAGTTCAGAGCAGGGGTGGGTGGGTGTGGGAAGGGGGTCCAGGGCCGGGAGAAGGCCACTCACATGTAGGCTGTGTCTGATCCATGTCTGCTCCCTGTAGGCAGAGGCGGAATTAGGCTTAAGCTCCGGGAGGCGGCCCCCACCGCAGCCCCCACATCCCTGGAGCCCACCTACCTTTCCTGAAGTTCTGGTACCTTGGGGATGCTGAGTCTGGAAGAAAGGCCAAGGGCTTCCTACCTTCTTCACACCCTCGTACCTGTTCTCTGTCTCCTGCCCCGCTAGGCCAGGCCCATTAGGCCTCCCAGCCTGGCTGTGCTTCCCCTCTGCAAAGGCCCCCCTGTCAGGCCTGGCCCCCCTTCCCAGCCCCCATGCCTCTCCTGCACCTCTGCACAGCATCCGTCACAGCCCCCCCTCACCCCTGCCCCACTCCTGTGTCCGAGGCTCACTCACCGTCTAGGCTGGGAGAGAACCGGAGCAGCTTATCCTTCCTGCAGGAGAAGGGAGGCGGGGGCTGAGGAGGGGCCGAGGGACAAGGCATGGCCCTGGGGTTTGGGAGCTTGGAAGGCCACAGCCCTCCAGCCACCTGGTGGGGCTCTGGAATCCAGCCGTGAAACTCTGAGGTCTGAGGAGGGAGCCAGGTCCTGGCCTGGGCTCATGCAAGTGGGGACCCCCAGGTCCTCCTCATTGCCTCCCCTGGGGGCCGCGATCCCGCTGGGCCCGGGATAAGGGGTTCATTCCTACCGTGCTGGTGCCATGTCAGAGGCTATACCCATCAGGGGCCTGGCCACTGCAAAGGACAAGGGGGTGTTGGCTGGACTGCAGGCCAGCTTGCCAGCGTAGCCCCCTCACCCCATCAGATCAGGTGTAGCCACAACCTCAGGGTGGTGAAGACAGAAGGGGCTTTGATAGGAACTCCCAACCCCAAGCCCAACCACTGTAACACTTCTGCTGGGGGACTCACAGGAATACGTCCGGGCCACTGTAAAATTCTCTTGATTCTCTTGCCTGGAAACACATGAGACTGTTCTGAGCTAGGGCCTGGCCTCCCACAGCCCAAGGGGCAGAGAGACAGGAGAGATGGACAGACAGGGACAAGGAACAGAGAGGACGGACACACCAGGGCAAGAGTGAGGAGAAGCTGCCACCCCTCCAGGTCTCAGAGCTAGAGCCCTACCCCCTGATGCCCTCATTCTCTGGACTGCTCCCCTGCCCTGCCCACTGGGTGCCTGCCCTTTTCATATGGCCCTGGGCTGAGGCCAGCTGCCAGAGAGACCCATCTCTCAACATGATTTACCCAAGACCCCAGAGATGGTCAGGGGGTCTGTGGGCAGGGCTGGAGAGGCGACCCTGAGGCTCTGGGGTGTGAGAGTTAAGGCAACTGCTCAGGGACCCAGCGGTGACTTCAGCCGGGATCAACAAGGAGGCTGCCCCCTCCCACCTACCACTCCAGGAGTGTTTAACATTCCTGAGAGAGCACACCCCTCAAACACGCCATTTACTCCCAAACGACTGGCGGGACTACTTCAAGTCAGCAGACACAGCCAGGTATCTAGCCATTGCCCCGGGTCCCCTTTGTCCTTTGAAACATAACCCTGACTTTTCTTTAGCCAGCAGCGTGCCCATCTAAAAGACTGTATTTCCCAGCCTCCCTTGCACCTAAGTGTGGCCACATGCTTAAGCTCTTGTCAATGAAATGCAAGCCAAGGTTGTTGGGCATTCCAGGGAAGCTCCTTAAAGGAGTCCCTGGCAACTGCGGTACAACCTTTTTTTCCTTCTCTTTCATTCCTACTACTGCCTGAAATGCAGAGATGAGGGCTGGGGCCCTAGCTGCCATTTTGGACCATGAAGTGCCCTGGAGAAAGGAAGCAACAAATAAGGATGATGGTGTAGATTAGCTAATCACAAGAGCATTTGGGGCTCCTCCCCTGGACTGATATGGGTATCGGGCCCAGACTTCCAGAAGCTCCTGTGGTGCTGGGGGTCAGGGCGATCTGATTTAGGAAGGATGCTCTAAATCCACAGGACAGAGTCAGGCATGGCTTCCCAGAGGATGTGATGCAGGAGCTGGGCCTGGCACACACGTAGGCTGGCGGGACTGAACCCAAGGGCGGTGGGGAGAACCCAAGCCTCCCTCCCGCCTCCCTCGACCCTGACCCCATTTTCCCACTCCCTACACGAGGAGGCTTAGTCAGTGTTTCCAAGGGCTATCAGGGGCCTTGAGTGGGCAGGGACTGAGGCAGGAGGGGAGAGGGGAGATATTGACAA
The DNA here is from genome assembly GCA_004026545.1 of Mormoops blainvillei. NCBI lineage: Eukaryota > Metazoa > Chordata > Mammalia > Chiroptera > Mormoopidae > Mormoops > Mormoops blainvillei. Next base: position 25,834 of record PVJD01003428.1, on the reverse strand, counting down.
GCTCTGCCTTAGCAGGAGAGTGGAGGGGCACCACGGGAGCCCAGCTCACCCCTGGTGGAGACTGTGGGCTGGCAATCTAGACAGCTGGCCAAAGATGCCTGGACAGATCCAGTCCTGGCCCCAGGGACAGGCCTGGATGGGAAAATTCTATTTTCAAATCTCACTGTGGTTTTTCAGTTGCAAAAGGAAATGAGAAAGGGTATGCGTGCGTGTTTGTATGTGAGCAGTCACCGGGTGTGCATACACTGCTGCGTTTGTGAGAAGTGCACGCATGAGCAAGTGTGCACGGAGCATGTGGGTGCAAGTAGGCGTGCAGGCCTGTGCACATGTGCACACACAGGTCCCCCAGGCCCTCCATCGGTCACGCTCCTACTCAATGTAAGGACACCAATGGCCACTGCACCCATTCCTGAGGTTGTTCCTGGGTCACTCCCTGGTCTGCCGTGTTCAGCGTGGCTGACCCTCCCAGGCCTCATGGAGCGGAAAACTGGCCTTCAAAGCGCCTGGAGCTCCATCACCCGGGGCCTGCCACTCTGCTGGGGTCGCTAAGCCCACTTGATTTCTACCCCACGTCCCTCTTTCCTGCTGCACATAAGCCGCTGCTTCCAACTCTTCTGTTGCCCCCTTGGCCCTTAGAACAAAGGCCAAGGCCTCTCCTCACAGTCAAGGGCTCAGCCTGGTCCTATGTCAGGGACCGTCCACACTGTTTCCTCTCTGGAATGTCCCCCTTTGCCTCTTTCTCTCTTAAACTCTTTTCCACCTCCTCCATCAGGCCTTCCTTACTCACCCGGGGACAGGTCCACATCCTCCCCGGAGCCAGGTCTCTGCCCCACAGTCAAGATCCCATTGCACCAGAAGGCGGGATTCCTCTGTCAACACCCCTCCCCTGCCCCCCCCGCGAGCACCGCTGGCTGCCCTGGGCTGGGTTCACAGGGAGCGGCTCTGGAGGTGTTCTTGGGTCAGCTGAAGAGGGGCACCCCCTCCACCTGAAGCCCTTGCTGACCAGGCTAGGGCAGGGCCTGGACAGCCCCTGGGTGGCCCCTTCTCCCTCCCTTGACTGCTCTGGGTCCACCGGAGCCCAGCGTGGAGGAGGTGTGAGTGAAGGGTTGAGGGGAAGTATGTAGGGGTGCCTGAGGAGACGCCCATGTGGATGCCCACACCCAAGGCACACAAAGTCACTGGGCTGGGGACATTAAGGCACTCACAGGTTCCTCTGCTCACAGATTTTCTCGGACCGCTTCGCACCTGCAAGAATGAGACCAGATCTGGAAGTGTCCAGAGACAGAAGGGGCGCTGAGATCCGAGGTCCCCCTCATCCTGTCTCTCCTGTGCCCTGTGTAGGCCTAGGACAGGACATGGGGTGCATCAATCACCGCGGGCCACCTGACACTGTCGGGGCATTTTACGCTGTTTATTTAGGGGAGTGGGATGTAGAAAGGGTGAACGCCTGAGGTAGCCCAGCCTCCCCTCCCTTGTCCAGAGGAATGCCCCTGCCGCAGACATACACCCATGATCCAGCAAAACCAAAGCCCCACAGCGAGCCAGACCCGTCGTGTTCAGGCAGTTTGGGGTCAGCCCGTGGGGGAGTCATTCCCGTCTCGTGGGGCTTATCTGACTGCCCTTTCCAGCTGCAGTCAGGTCTGGACCTGTGAGGGTTTCTGGGTACACTGTCTTCTCCTCCACTGTGCCCATGACACCCCCCGACCCGTCAGAGCCCCACCTTTACCTGAGCGGAAGCAGCGCACACACAGGTTGGTCACCATCCCCAGCAGCAGCAGGAGGGCCACCCCGGGCCACAGCAGCTCAGTCTCTGTACTCATGTCCACTCCGGGCCACTTTTCCTGCAACACTACAACATGGGGACCCCCTGTGAGTCCCGCAAAAGGGCTGTAGGCCTACCCCTCCAGGAACTTCCCCAGCCCCACCCTCTCAGCTCTCTTACCCTCCAAGTCCCCTGACAGCCCCACAGGTGAGTTTAGGGTGTGGGAGCGCCCTTCCCACCCTGCTGGAGGCCCAGGTCAGGACAAACCTATTCCTCCACCTGACCCCAGACCCATACTCTTGGCCTCCCAGGTCGGCACACTTGATAAGTGCTGGAAGGTTCTGGGGACCCACCAGACAGCACATGTGCCTGTGCACATTCCTACACACACCCTCACTTAATCCACACGATTGCCCTTTGAGGGAGAGGCTTGCTCCATTTCGCAGAGAGAGAGAAACTGAAGCCAGGGATCTCAGAGTTGCTAAGTAGAAAGACAGGATTCGAGTTCCAGCCTCCAGACCCTAACTCTGGCTTTGCCCATGGCATCCCCTCCCTCCTGTAACTCCAGCTTTACTCCCCGAACTTGGAGTCTGTGGACCCTTCTGCACGGGAGCTCCAAGCAGCCCTCGCCCAGCCCAGGACACCTCTCCACCACATCCATGGCCCCTGGGGAAGCTGGGAGTGGGATCGCCATTCATTAAACGCCAGTGCACCCAGATTCGCCCTGTCCTGGGAGCTGGGAGGCAGGAGATCAAGATAGTCTTCTTGGAGGAGGTGGGCTCGAGGGCACGGGGGAAGCCTGCTCAGGGCAGAGCGATCCTGTTGCCCATGGTGGCAGGGGCGGGATGTGAGCTGGAGGAGAGGGGCCGTAGGCCAAGGAGGCCCTGAATCCCTCATTGCTGACCATTGTCTCAGTGGCTGGTCCAGGCCGCAGCCTCGGGACACCATGATCGTCAGGCCTTGGCGATCACAGCCATGTTTCAGGGGCTGGTGAAGGCAAGTACAGCCCTCTTGAGGGGGCTTCCAAGGAGAATCGTTGAAATATAAAGAGACTCAGCCCCCTCAGACTGGCCTGGACACAGCTGCGGGCAGCAGGGAGTCTCTGAGAGGGCCCCCATCACCGAACGTCCACTCTGTGCGCACCCGTGCCCCCTGCATCAGGTGCCTGGGAGGAGGGTTTCTCTCCACTTTACAGCCGCGGAGGGTGAGGCCTGGGGAGAAGATGAACTTTGTACGGCCCACCTCCTGCTTCGGACTCCCCTGAGGCCAGTGCGAACCCGGCTGTCCCTTCACCGCTTTGAGCTTCCCGAATCTTTATGGCAAAGATGGTAAGGAATCTCCATGCGGCGCAGAGCCTCGGTCAGGGACCCGTCGCAGAGTAGCCACCTCTCCGACCCCCAAACTCCAAGTGAGTCAGCGGGAACACAAGAACTCCCAAATCTCGTGACAAAGCAGCCTCCGTGGGAGGAGAAAGATTGACCCTGTTATGCAGGACGTTGTTTGAGCGGGGACCCGGTCCCCTCCCCCGGGAGCCTGGGCACTGCCCGCCTGGCCTGCACTCCTTGCTCTTCCCCATGTGGCGGCCCCAGGGCAGACTCCCTCCTGGGCCCCCAGCCACGGCCCACAGCCATCGCAGGCTGTTTGAAGTTGGGAACACCTGCCTTAGAGGGAGGACTCCAGGGTCAAATCCCGCCTGTGCCACAGCGTCTCATTTTTTGGCCTCAGTTTTCTCATCTATAAAATGGGGGTCAATCATGTCTCATCAGGCTCACAGCTGGGGCTTCCTGAAGAGAAACCTTATCTCCAGCCGGCTGGTTGGGCCAGCTCAGTCAGGCTCCTGACCCTTGACAGCTTTGCCCTTTGGTTAAGACGGTGACTCTGTCCCCAAAGGAGATTTGGGCACAGGTACATGGGGTGGGTTGCACACATGCCCCCTGTGGGAGCCGGGACATGAGTCTACTATGGACCATCCCCAGGGGCTGCTTAAGACCCCAGAAGCAAGTCTACACTGTTGACCTGACACTCAGAGCCCTGGGACATGACCTGCTGACCTCTGGAGAAAGGTGGCCCTCCACCCCAGAGGACCTCGACCATGGGAGAGCCCTCTTGCCTCCTGGGGCGAACAGCACACTCAAGGGTGGCCCCAGCCTGGTCCATCTCCACCTACCGGCACTGGGGAAGGCGGGGGAGAGGAGCACAAGAATGCAAATGCAAATTCTGCCCAGGGACAAAAATTGAATCCTAGAGTCACGGGCCTTTGCTCACCCCTTTGTTAAGTGGGGGAAACAATGACACTCTTCCCGTGGGTTTGTCACATGGGGCCTGGCACCACGATGACGCACGTAAGGTGCTAGTGCAGGGTGGGGCGTGGTCGGCTGTGACCACCATGACTGGCTATCACCAAGGTCCTGGTGGAAGGGGCAGGGGAAGCGGCGGCCTGTTGGGGCCAGAGCTGGCTGGGCGGCCTGCAGCGAGCAGTGCGGCGCAACTGCATCTGGAGGCTTCCTGGCCTGGTTGCTAGACGGGCAGGCCTGAGCCTCCCTCCATGGCCTCATGTGGGGGTTGAGCTGGGACCCTGAGAGGGGCCGGGATGGGAGGAGAGCGTGGCCCTTGCCCCAGCCCCTCAATTAGTTGTCACAGACACCCACGGCATACGCGGGAGACGCCAGGCCCAGGGAGGTGCGTACTCTGTCCAAGGTCACACAGCTGGCCAGTCACGGAGCCAGGATCAAAACCCAGGGCAGGCTGTCTCCAGAGGCCACAGTCCTTGACCTTTTTCTTATGTTATGTTTTTAATAATCATGAAATATTTTTTAAAAGAGGCTGATTTGAGGAAAACTCCTGTGCCCTCCCTGCCACACTGAATAAATCCGCCCCCTCTTGTCTCTTTCCACCCATGTTCTGAGAGCGGGCGGGTGCGGGGCGGGTGGAGGGAGAGGAGGCTGGGCCCCAGGAGAGGCAGACCCAACGGCTCCAGGAGGCCCCGAGAAGCCAAGCAGGGCTGGGTGGGGTAGGGAGGGAGGCTGCCACAGCCCGTGGCTCTGCAGGCCAAAATAGCACAAGGGGAAGTGGGCAGTTTTCATATGAACAAGGTTGCAACAAGCCGGCTGTGGGAAAGCCCTGAGGGCTGCGCTGCTTGGGCCTTGGTGTCCGAGTCTCCCGCCTGGAAAGGTCCTTGGCGGTGATATTACCCACTCTCCCAGCACTCATCGTGCTGTAGACGGGGAAACCGAGGCCCACTTGGGCTGAACAGGCTAGGGGTGGGGGTTGAGTGAGAGGTCCTGGTCTGAGCCCTAGGAAGGCTTTAGTCACTGGGCTTTGCTCAGGGGGTTCTGCTTCATTTTCCGAAATAACCTTGACCCTCAGATGAGACCAGCCGAGATGCTTCTGATGGAGGCCCTCAATGCTCAGTGACTGGTGCAGGGACCGGCCAGCCCTTGTCCCAGGGCAGAGGCGGTGTATTGGTGAAGGCCAGGGCCACCTGTTGACAGAGCTGGGCACAGGAAACTCCCCAGGGCCTCCAGCCTCTCAGGACCCCAGCAGAAAGCTGGAAGGTCAGGCTGGGGACTGGGCGGTGGAAGCGATGCGGACAGATGATCCCATCTGGCCTGGGGCAGGACCCGGGCATGCTTGCCTGTGCAGTCTTGCTCTTTCTCCCATAGCCCCATATCTGGGATGTTACTGTTTCATTTTACAGACGAAGAAACCTCGGTTCATGGGCATGGACCGGGGGAGCCACTGTCCTGGACCCTCACCTGTCTCTGGAAATGATGGGACCACCTTGGGGGCTTCCTAGGGCTGCAGGCTGGGCGGGGAAAGGTGAGAGAAGAGAAGTGGCTGAAGCCCCGGAAACAGGCTGCCCCTGTGAGTGCCGCAGCCTCCAGGGCGAAGGCTCCTTAGTCAGGGGCACCCGGGCGGGACTGCGGCCAAAGGAGGGGACGTCGGGTGTCCTGACATCTTCCCACTCTACCCGGTGGACTGCCAAGTGCTCTTGCTGGGCCAGTGATACCACTCCAACCCCCATGGGGTGTCAGGGGTGTGGGGACAGACTCAGGACCCCTGCCCTCAGAGTCAGGCTCCAGGGACTCCTGGGAAAGGCTTACCTGAGAGTTGGGGCCTCTTCACTGTGGCTGCCTCATCCTGAGCCCACACACCTGCTGGAGCTGACACCAACACCACTGACACTTGCAGGCAGCAGGCAAGGCGGCAGGCTTCCTGTCAGCCACTGAATCATCCCTCACACATCCGCTGCCCTGCCGGACAGGCTCCGCTGTGAACGGAGGCAGATACACACGCATGCGCACACACACACGAGAGAGAGAGATTGAGAGAATGAGACAAATAGATACAGAAACGAAAAACGCGGACACACGCACTAAATACACACACAAACACAAGTCACAGGAGAGTGAGAGATACACAGAGGGACAGGGGAAAGAATAAAATGGGAGCGTTCATGTGGACACACACACAGGCAGCAAGAGAGTAGGAACACACGGAGAAACACACACTAAAGGGCACACAAATACACACCAACACTGAGAACACACGCGCACACACAGGAACCCAGTGACATAGGGAATCAGAGAGAGAGAAAGAGAGAGACAGAGAAAAGACACAGGCAGGGTGAGAATAAGAAAGAGAAGAGCACTCACAACATACACAGAGAAGGGCGGGCAGAGACCGAGTCGGAGATCAGCCAAGAGACTCAGACTCAGAGAGGGAGACACAGGAAGACAGAGGGAGACTGGGAGACCCACAGACTGTCAGAGACACAGATGCTCAGGGAGCAAGAGTCCCAAGAATGAGGCAGGCAGTACACACGCACACAGAGCATGGGACATGGGTGGATGGAGAAGATAGAACAAACACCTGGAGACAAAGACAGCTGACAGAGGGACAGACAGCCACAGGCATTAGCAGAAACAAGACAGGCAACCAAGCTGAGGGACAGAAGGAAGGACAATCATGACTCCTCCAGCCTTGGGAGGCACATCTATCACCCCATTTTCTGGATGGGGCTCATGGAGGCACAGAGTAAGGTGAGAGCAGGGTCCCCCTCTGGCTGGTTGCTGCCCCTGCACCAGCCCTTCCCTCAGCTGTGAGAGGTGTGATGTGAGGTCTGGAAGGCACCCACTCACTGTGAGAGATTGGTAACCACGAGGAGGCTCCAGGGTTCATGTTGCTGGTCATTAGTAACTTGTCCAAGGTCATGGAACTGTTAGTGGTATCCAACTGCCAGAGGTCCCAGGGAAACCCCCAAGGGTCCCCCGACACTCCCATCAGTCTGGCACTTCAGGGCCTGGGCTCCCCAGCTCTAGGCCTGGGACAGGATGTCTCTTGTGGCCCCGGGGTGGGGTGGGGGAGGGGAATGGCCAAGAACCGCAGCCAAGGCCCAGCCAGGGATGGCAAGGGGCCAAGTACAGACAGGAGGCTCGGCCACAACCGAAACAGAAACCTGGGGTGGGCGGGGCCCGCTGCTGACACCCCGTGGAGAAGAAGAGTGGTGCAGGGACTAGAGCGCGTTTTGGGAGATCCCATGGACCCTCAGTCAGGAGCTTGTTCCCATCCCGGTACGTGGTGGGACTACAACTAAAACTAACCTCACCTGACTCCCAAACCTGACAGTGTAGTCACCACCACCACAATCCCTTATTCACATGGGCGAGGGTACATTTATGTTAGTTTCTCAGACAGGCAAGAACACCATGGCCCATAGAGGCTAACTGAATTTCAACCCAGGCCCCCGAAAAGTTCAAAGCCCATTGTCTTTCCATCACCTGAGAGCAGGGACATCAGTGGGGGAAAGCCAACAGCCCTCCTCGCTGGGCTGCCTGGTCAGGTCCCTCCTCACACAACTGGGACAAGCCTGCGTAGGTTTCCATCCATTCCTGGGCTACGAGCCTCACAGGAGTTTCCTGCTGCAGTCAGAACCTCCAACACATGCAATGGGAACAGAGTTCTGTTCTCCATTCCCGGCTTCTGTCTCAGGCCTTAGCAATGGCGGGTGCTGGGGAAGTAACCTCGCGCCACTGGCAAAGTGAGCTGGCCCCTAGTGTGACCAGACCTCTCGGACCCTCTCTGAGCCCATTTTCCATCTACAAAAACAGGGGCCTGTCAACCCAAAGATGCTTTTTGGACCTGAGTGGATCTTGCCCCCCTTTCTATGCACTTCTCAAATCCCTTCAAGTTCTATTTTATTTATAAAGCATTCACTTGTGAATTAGAAAATAAGCTTTAAAAAACTAGACAGTTCATGTCCTATTGTACAAATTCTAGTGCACTTCATTTTTTATTTTTACAATTCAATGGGTTTTGGTATATTACATTATATATAAACATAAAACTTACCACTTTAACCATTTTGAGTGCAATTCAGTAGTATCGATTATACTCACAATGTTATACAAAACCACAGCTATTTCCAAAACTTTTTTATCACTCCAAACAGAGCTATTTGGTTTTTTAGCTGACAGTCGATTAAATTGTATGCACACTTGTTATAGCAGCAGAATGCCTACGTAGTAATGTAATAGCTCGAAGAACAGTTCCAAGGATGAGAATCTCCTGGGGTCACATATCCTTTAAAGGTTAACAGCAGTTATGGTTTTTCTTCAGGAAAAAATGCATCTTGAAAAGTGCATACATTCTAGAAGCCCCTGGAACCCACTGTGAAGCTGCCTGCCACCCCCGCCGCTCAAAGTACAAATGAGCACTACCCCCACCCTCATGCCCAGCCATGTGACATTTCTCTGGTAATTAACTCACTGTTCATGGAACCTAGGATATTCATTTCTTCTGCCTCACCCTACTTAAGTAACAGCTTTTTAAAACGTTATTTTTAGTCATTATTTCTTGTTTTCCATATATTAAAAAAAAGTACCATGCTATCTATAAGCACTTCGGATGATTTCCATAACCGTTGACCCATCCATATTGTTGCAGGTGACCTGCAGTTCATGGTTCTAGACTTCTGTACAACATCCCATCATCTGAATATAGGTTTCTGGACATATACCTGGGAGGCCAACCACTGGGCATAGATTATGGGGACATTGTTTTCATTTCCAAAGCGGCTACACTCATTTACGCTTTCATGTGTAAGATTTAAGAGACCCACAAATTCCCCAGCGCTGGTTTTTCAGGCTTCCTGACTTGCCGTTTGAATAGGTGTGACATAGTATTTTGTTTTAGTCTTGATTTACAATTCCTTGGGTGCTAATGAAACTGAACTTCATTTTTGTGCTGTATTTCTTCTTCTGTGAAATACTTGTTAACGTATTTTGTTCAGTTGTTTTTACCAACTTGCAGGAATTCTTCACATATCGTTCATTTTTTTTTTTTTTAGTTTATAATGTGTCTTTTCCTTTTTTGTTTTGATAAAGTAGTTTTTAAAAATGTGATGAGTTTATTCTTAGTTTCAAGAGCATGATACATGAGAAAAAGAATCCTACCAATTCCAAGGAATCGTGGTGCTACTGACAGAAAGTCTGGGCTACCTACCAAGGTCCTCTGATTCCCCTCCCGCCCAATCCTGTTTAGAAAGATAAGCTTGTAGGCCAGTAACGATGTGAACATTTACCTGGACTCCCACAGTGAACGGAGAACAGGTACCAAGAACAGATTCTCTCTGGTGTCCAAATGAATACCAAAGAGCCTGCTGCTGTGAAATGGTTTGCTTTTTTATTTGCATATTTAATATTTTACAGTTAGAGGGGGTTTACAGGTGGGGAAAGAGATTAGTAGGTTATAATTAAATACAGTCTACATTATTTTGATTCATTTTCATGACAAAAAAATTGCAAAAGGAAGACTTTAAGATACTGGATATGTTTATGTGCCTGTTACCCTCACGCAAATGAGAAAGTAACTCAAACATCCCAACACTGTAAAACATCAGCCAAGAAAACCCGAAAGATGGAGTGAAGCTCCTCAGTGAAGAAGGACACACACGGCCAGGCCCGCGTAAACCGCTTTTCAGTGTGAGGAGCCCAGCTGGGCGGGCAGCCTGTCCTCCATGAGGGTGTTGGGGCAGCCCCCGGGTTGGCCGCCTGCCACACACGCCATGGACGGCTGTCCTGTCCCAAAGATCCTTTTGGGAGTCTGAGATGTGACACCCTGTCCTCCCCTCCTGACTTCTGGTAAGAGCACTGGCGAGAAGTCCCACTGGGCAGACAGCAAGAAGTGCCTGAGCAGACCATGGGCCACCTACTCCATTCTCCAGCAGATCAAGAAGCCCCATGGATGACACAGGGCCCTGTCACGTCCTGCTGCAGTTGACATTCCAGAGTGGACCTTGTCACAGTGGCAGTGACCCCGCATGACCTCAACAGCCATTTGTAATTTGAGGAGGGGGCTGAGGGGAAAGAACAAAAACGTACTGAAAGTATTTGTGAAAAGAGCAGATCGTACGGCTGTTTAAAAACCAAGCAGGCACAGGAACCTCTGGAGGCTGCAGGGCACACTGCAAAGAAACGCTGTTTCTAGTTAAGTCTCAGGCCTGAGTGGCTTTACACTGAAGTTAATTAGCTCTTCTGGTTCTAGACTTAACCTCTACCAAGTAATCTCCTTCACTGAGAAAACCAGGCTAGTCCCTAAAAATCACAAAGTGAAAGTGAACACTAGGTATCAATTCCAACTCTTCCCTCCTTTACCCAAATGCCCACCTCCTGAATTCATCCCTTCAAGACTTCCACGAAGTACCAAGACATCTGAGTCATGTCAGGAAACCCAGGCTTCTAAGTCTGCCATGGAAACAATTCCTTTCCTAGGACCTAGTGAAACAATCTGGCCTCTGACAAAACAGACTGAGGTAAGAATACTCTCAGAAACTGGAGCCCCTTCCTAATAATAAAGGAGCCTCACTTGTAACTTCATTAAATTTTGTTTCTCTGAAGCCAGCTCAATAGTAGAGAAATCAAGCATCGGCTGTCTTAAACTCATCTCTGGACCATTTACGCAGTTGATGTTTACGAAAATGACCCTATTTATTTAGGTGCTTCTTTGGGGAAAGATGCACCCTCCTCTCTTACTTCAGTTACTTCCGCACGGGGGGCAGACACTAAAATGCTGGCTGTGACATTCAGCATCAAACACCAAGGGAATAGGTGCTTGTGAAGCAACCACTGTGAAGTCATAGCAAGCAACATGTGAGGGGGACAGGAAGACAGCTGCGCAGGAATTTCAATTATAAAGGAACCCCTGAATTCCTGGGAAACCCGGCTGGCTGTTTTAAAGGGTCTGAACATTCCACAGGCCCTTCAAAGATGGAATCCAAAAGGACCTTCGGAAAGCAGCTTTATGGAGTTGGATTTCAAGCCTCTGGCCACAGGAAATCCCTCCAGGAGACAACGTCCCAACTCTTCAACTTAGGGCAGAGGGTTTTCGGTCTCAGGGAGTCTCCAGGAGTCTCAGGGAGACTTTAATTGGTATTAAAGAAAATACCAATAGGCATCAAGTCCTTTCCTCCATGCTCTTGGCTGGTGAGTAGCGGAGGTCAACAGTCACTCATACCAGCCCCACCGACTCCGCTCCCCACACACCTTATTTCTCTAGATCAAGCTGCAATCAAGGTTCTCACCCTAAGTGAATTCTGTTCCGTGCCAGGTCCTCTACCACTTCCTTGTGCCAGCCAGGCCTGTCCCAAACAGCTCCAAGCTCTGCGCCTTGCCCAGAGTCGTAAGACCACCAAACCACAAAGCAGTACCTCCCCAAACATGATCTACTTGCCACGGAGTAGCACCCATCACTGTCATGAAGAGTACCTAGAATTTCTTCTGAAAACAAGCATTAAAAAAAGCAGGTGCACACTGTGCAAATATTTGATTTCTTCCATATTGGGAAGAAAAGTCCCCATACCCAACCAAACACTGCAGCCACACCATTATGTACAGTTTTTATGTGTTAGGAAAATTACATTTGTTAGGAAATGAAGGGGGAAAAGGTTGGCATCCTATTTTTAATCATCACTAATTCTTTTTAAGATAACATCACTAATCCTGAAATTTCCAAAAGATGCTTTTCTCACTTAAATTACAGTACTCTACTAAATTTGGATACTGCTTTCCAAATTTAAAACTGCTAATTTCGTGAGGCCAGAAATAACTCAAAATAAAGACAAGCATTAAATATTACGTAAGGTTTTCTTTTATTTAAAAGATCATTCACAAAATACCATATCCATAGATTTACTTTCTGTCATATAGTTGAATGTGTTAAGTGTTTGGAATTCCATTCTTACATTTAAAAGTCAACTGGATTGCCCAGAAGTTTAGATGAATTTGTTTTGTTCTTAATCTTTTCCACATTGAAGATATAAGTAGGTCATCTGAAAGCATCAGGTTTGATTACAACCACATAATGCATGTCTTTCTTAAGTTAAGTATTGGTGTTACACAAATGGTTCTTATTTCAGAAGCAAAGATGACAGGTGGAAGGAAAGGAGGGAGAGTTCTGTAAATTGCTGAGACCTTGTAACAAGGACAGAGTAAGAGAAGCCAAGGATGCCAGCTAGTGACGAACTCCTGTCTAAGCACACTGCGCTGCGTGGGCCAGGACACCCCTCAGCCCTCCAGTCATGCTGGGGTGGGGGGTCTCTTTTCTCTAGGGCTCTAGCTGCTGGCTGCCCTTGAATTCCTCCAAATGAAACAGCTGGGACCCAGGTGCTAAGGAGTTTAACTTGTCCACACATGGGTGTTCAAGCTCAAAAGCTATTGCCTAGCCCCTCGCCCTGTGTACATGCTGAACACTGTTATGTGGGAACAATAAACTTTGTCCCAAAGATGAGACCCAGCAACTTATAGCCACCTACCAATTATTTTAAGGTTCTTGATAGCTCTGCATAGTAAAATTCTCAATTCATCAAGTGAAACAGTAAAGTGCCAGATTCTAGGCCCATTTTCATTATAAAATTAAGGGATGGTGGGAAGCACAGCATCTTATTGTTATAGTAGGGAACAGATAAACGCAAGGGAGGGACGCAGAACACACAGATAACGGGGACTGGGAAAAAGCAATGTCTACACTATAAAGTTAGCCCAGCACAGCTTTACCGCCACCACCCTCACCCCCAACCTTTAGTCCCCCAAAGCACCTGTGCCCAGCAGAAAGGAAGCCAACAGCAGGCAGTTCAGTACACCCAGCCAGCCAGAGCAGCCTCTGATGCAGCTGGTGAAGGAGGGAACCAGTTTGGACACAGTGTTGAAAAGCAGTAATAAAACATGTGAACACAGTAGTGCATTCAACTGATCTTCCGTGTAAACTCCCTACAGACATTTCACATTACTCCTTAGGTTTCACTGTCTGAAATTTGAGCCAAATGTATTCTGCTCTAACAATCCATTTGGAGAATGGGCAATAGAGGCAGGACTACCTATAAATAGAGATGGGAAGGAATTTGAAAACAAGGTGCCTCAAAATCTGTATGTTCAAAGCAGAATAAAAACAAGATTATGTCCACTTTGTGACTTTTTCTTTTCCTTTTGAAAGCCACAGAAGTACAGAACTCAACATGCAGGTTGGAAGAGAAGCACTGAGAAAATCAAAGGAAGTGACTGAAGTCTGGCCAGTATGTTTAAAGAAAGAGAAGCAAAGGAGAAAAATGAAGCAGCACCTATACCCAAAGACCTCCCGCCTGGTGGCTGCCTTTGTCCCTCTAGAGAAACTCATGTGCTGGAAGGAAACAAGGAGCAAGAAGGAAAAAAAGACAGAAGGAAAATGGGGGAAGGAGTGGCAGGAAAAAAACAAAACAAAACGCACGAAACAGGCACTAGATACAGCAAAGCCAAGAATGTACTAAAAACCACTTGTTAACTGCTGACATGCACTCACAAGCTCTGTTTCCTTTGTAAGAAAGGAGGACAAAGGTCAGGCGCAGGAATGGTAACTGCAGGACTGCCAGTCCAGGGGGCTAACCAGGCTGCGGTCTTGCTCTAACTGCTCCTACACCCCATTCCCTCCCAACCGCAAACTCATTCTTGCTCCTTGTGAACAACTTCCTCTCTGGGCCGGGCTCCCCCGAAGATAGCAGAGTTGGGATTGGCTACTTGATTGAGGGGCGTTGCAACTGTTCGAGGTTTAAGCTGGAGCCGTGGTCTCTGTGCTCTTTCCTCTGGCGGGTGGAAAAACAAGGTTTTTAGAGAATGGATCCCATTCCCCATCGGGCAGAATGACCAAATAAAGATGCGGATCTTTAGAGCCCAGCCCAATTTCTAAATATTAACAGCCTTGAAAAGCTAGATGCACCAATAAAGGTAAACTTACTATTTAAGACTAAGGGTGGTTTACATGGCCTAAGAAGGTATTATGAAACGGTACCCTCTATTTACAAGTTGTTGCCATACCTTCTGTTGGTTCTCTGAAATCCATATTGGACCCTCGGAGGGGAGGGCCATCTCTGAAACGACTCCCCATTGGAGGGCCCGTTCGCCGGTCACCTGGACGACTCCCTCCCCTGCCTCCTAAGAAGTCGTCCCTGAAACCTGAAAAAAAAAGATGATACTGAATTACTTTTTAAACTGTCTCAAAGCGGATTATATTATCTTGAGTAGTTTCTGACTTCAAAATGTTAAGTTCTTTAGTTTTGTCCAGCATCTGAAGTTCTTCCAAAATACAGCACATTGAAAATGAGTCCAAATGTGAATCTGCTTGGTAATTTCAATGCTAACAAACTTTCTGAACAAAAAAGAATCTTAGGAGAGAAAAATAAAATAAGCCAGTTAAATTCTTAGCTTGTAGTAAAAGTGGAAAACAGTATGACACTATATTCTAAAATGGTTTAAAACAATATGAAAATCCTCAAAGTACACTATATTCTGTTTTCTATTATAAACCTATAGTTATTAAGATAAACCTGAAATTTAGAAGTTACAATTTAGAACGTAAAATCACAAGAAACAACTAGATACAAAAGCAAAATAAAAATGCAAAGTCACCTCTGGGTGACACACCCCATTTTCCCTGTTCCCACTGTTTCAGTGTGGATCATTCTAAAAGCAAAGCACCTGTGTGGTAAACAAAGCAGTTACCCGAGTCAGATCCACTCCCTAAGGAGGGCGTGCTGAAGAGAGCAGAGCTCCTCACACCCAACCTGTATCTCACCTCCTCTGGTTGCAAAGGGGTTTCCCCCATTAATCTGTGTATCTCCTAAAACAACTACCAACAGAAGTAAAGTGCATCTCATTCAGAAGTGTTAAGAGTGCGTTAAACTCTGGCTGGTGTGGCTCAGTGGATTAGCGCTGGTCTGTGAACTAAAAGGTCACCCGTGCAATTCCTGGTCAGGGCACATGGCTGGGTTGTGGGCCAGGTCCTCACCTGGAGGTGTGTGAGGAAACCGACAGATATTATTCTCCCTTTCTCCCTCCCTTCCCCTCTCTCTAAAGATTAAAAAAACTCGCAACTGTCATCAGTGTGTAGAATAAAGAGTATTTTCCCGATGGACTTTGAGAAGCTTGGGCTTTAGTTTCGTATTTCAGTGAACGTCCTTCAGCTAGGAGGGTTTAGCTAATTAACCTTTTAAGTATGGCCTACTGAAATTAAAGTTAACTTCCAGTAAAAATATAGGAAGTAAGACTGTAATTAAACGAACACGGTTGACCTCCATGCTTCCGCTCTAACAGGTGACCACTTTTTCACTCAGAACAGAGCCATCGCCCAAAGCGTTATGGAGCGGACCTTTAAGAAACCTGAGCCCGAGGCAAGTTCTTCTATACAGAGTTGATCCCTATCACTCAAAGATTTCGTATTTACAAACGTACCTACTTGCTAAAATTTACATGTAAGCCCCAAATCAATACTTTTGATGCTTTTGCTGCCAGACATGCACACAGCAGTTAAAGATTGAGTTGTCTGACTCACTTGTTCTCAGCTGAGGGAATACTGTGCCCTGTTTCAGCTCATCATATAAACAGATCCTTTTTATGATCTATTTAGTACTAGGGTTTTGTCTGTTTGTTTGTTTGCTCTTGTGTTGTCTTGGTTGGTGATTTCTGTTTAAAATGTCCCCCAAACAGTGCTGAAGAGCTTGTAGTGTTCCTAAGCATAAGAAAGCTGTGGTATGTCTTAGGGAGAAAACACACATTCGAGAAGCTTCATTCAGGGCAGAGTTACAATGCTGTTGGCTGTGAGTTTAATGTTAATGAATCAACAAGGTATAGTCAATGAGGTGTCTCTAAACAGAAACACACATAAAACAAGTTTCTGTGTTGATCGGCTGGCTGACAAAATGCAGTGATCAGAGGCTCAAAGGACCCTGACCCTGTCATTTCTCCTGGGAGCAGTGGGCCAGCATTTGTCAACTTGGGCTCTTGGTGAGTCTACAGAGCCCAACTACTGCATATATGGAGAATCAATTCTCTTGGCAATGGTGGTGCTTTTCCTGTTTCCTAAGGGTGGCAAGAACTTTGGAAATATATCGAGTTATTTAAAAACCCAGTTCAGAGACTGAGTTAAATACCAATTTTAATGAAACAAGCAAGAAAAACAATTCTAAAAAGATTTAGACCAAATAGGAGTACTGCTCTGGGGGAAAACACACTGGGATGCATACAGTCAAGGTTCTCCAGTCTTTTAACCTGGCATTCCCCAAACTAATCTAAACTGTGATGTGTACCTTTCCACGTGAGTATGAAAATTACTTCCCCCTAACGAGGTTTAATAATTTTTGCTGCCAGTTTAGCAAAAATATCAGCTCACCCCCACTCTGAGAAAGCAGATAAATACAACTACTACTGTGTCCACATGATGAGACATAGTAGAAAAAAAAAAAAGTGTGCATTATCACTGACAGCTTCGTTATTATCACTATAAGAGCAGTGGGAAGATTATGAGAGAAAAGCAAAGCTAATATTAACAAATATCTTTTAATCAATTTGATGAGATTTCTAGGAGGCACACTATTCATGAGAATCAAGTTTTCTTTACAAAGTTTAGTTTAACACACTGGCTATTTCTGGTGGTGGAACTTTTAAATTTTTACTTGCTCTCTAGCAATGCTCAATATTTTTTTTACAAGCATGTACCACTGAAAAAAATAGCATTGTTCTTTTAAAGAGTAAAAAAGATCCATTTCCACAGACAACATATATGTGTAGGCATTACTCTGCCATGTGGGCACTTCGCCCAAACACTGCTGTTCACAGTGAAACTGGTGGGTCGCAAGGTAGTTTCTCTGGCTATGTTCACTATATATCTCTGCTTCAGAGTAAAAGCACAAGCCAAGCCAGTAGTAGAAAGGGATTAGTTACTTAACTTCCACAGTTTCAGAGCTATGAGCTCAGTGTGCTATTTCCATAGTATCAGGAACCGTACAACTGACAGGTCAAAGGCTACCGCTTATCAAGCCACTAACAGCTGCACCTGGATTGGTTTTGAGAAGACTTTTGTTGCATGTTTCAATCAGAGACTAGCTTATACATAAAATTACAGGTTTACTGGATTATACTGTACTTTTATGAATAAGCTCATTTCTGACTGGCTATAGGACTTTTAAAAATTAAATTATTCAACAGATATAAACTATCATCTATTTAGCTAAAGCAGTACTGGAAATAAATTTTAAAACTTTTTAAGACTCACGAGACATCCTGCACCAGTTTCTCCATACTTACCCATTATTTTAGAGTGAGTTTTGTTTTGATGGGGGGAAGGTGGTAGGGTGGGTGTGCTGATGTTCTCATATATTGGAGAGTACAGAAATAACCTCAAGTTCATAGGAAAGAAAAGCCTTTAAATAATCCCCTACCTTTCTGCTATAATTGACAGGTTTACTACATACATGAATTACTCTTAAAAATAAAAAACAAGTAAGATGAAAAAATGTTTAAGATGTCTTTCAAAGCAGATAGCAAAATGGTCTCTTGAGTTGCATCAAGGAAGCACCTATTTGCCTGCCCTGATAAATTAAGAAAAGGAATGGTAGAGCGGGTCACACCTATCATGAAGGGATGAGTTCCGCACCCCTCAGGGGAAAAATAGGTCACCAGAACTCTTACCATCTCAGAGGAACTACCAGAAACCACAGTTATAAGGCTTTTTGTACGTTTTTAGAACTCCATACTATTTTTGAAGTAACTGTGTTTCTATTTGTGCCATATACACAAGAGCCACCAAGAAGTTTCCTGGGGCTAGACCCTGAGAAAAAACTACTGCATGAGACAAAGGCCCGTGTGAGAACGAACAGTACGCTAAGGAAAGGTAACAAAACAAGGTGGACTGGTCTAACTCACCTGCAGTGTATAGACCTTTTCAGGCCCTACCCCAAATATTTGGGTTCTAACAGAGGCTTATTGCATGCCTGGGTACCTTCTGGGAAAGTTTCATTTGTCAAAGAAACTAAAGAAGTAGTCCGGCCACACCGGCTACTCACAAGAAATGTGCAACAGCACCAAGGCCATTGAAAAAGGTTAAGTGGTGATACTTTAAATACTGATACCGGAATTGAAGTCATCCCGGGACTCCCATCCACCTCTAGATTCTCGAGAGCCACCCATTCCTGAGGATACATAAAAAAAGAGTAAAGTTGAGGCCGGATCATTACCTTGCTGCACAAACATGGAAAAATTCACTGAGACGATGTACAACTCATGTGATGGAAGTTCAACAAAATTAAGAGTTTTTGCTGCCAACAGGAAAAATAGAAAGAAAAAACAACCCCAGGCTTGCAAAAGCATCATCCATTCTAAGACTTTATGTTTATAAAAAGCTCATAAAAACCTATCGCACCTACAAGACAGAGTTCTGCTAGTAACCTTCCAGAGTTGCAAGCAGTAAGTTTTATGTTCAGTTTTAGAAGAACCAATCACCTCTGTCATCTGGTCCACCTTTCCTGAATCCAAAGCCACCTTTATCTTGTTTTCTGCCTTCTGCAATGTCCACACGAAGTGACCGATCACCCAACAGCTAATGATAAGGGGAAAACAGTGTAAGTATTTGCAAGAAAAGAACTCAACTACTAACATGACAGAGAAAACGTGAACATACTTACTGCACCATCATATGTCAAGGCTTCCTTGAGGGAATCCACCTCATCAAATTCTACATAGCAGAACCCTGTAACAGAAAACAAACACCATTTCCTCAAGAAATTATGGGTTAAAAATATGGTGGGTTCCCTATTTGTACAAGTTACCCACATCAGAACCACCACTTCTGCTGCATCTAGATGACTGCAGGCTCATGGGTCCTGAAAGAACAGTTTCTGCTTTTCAATAAATAGAACTTGATTGGTATTCCTCCCTCTCAGTTATATTTTATCAGAATGTGCTAACCAAACAGGCACTAAAATAGCAGCTGTGTTTTTATAAAGCTTCCTTCTGATATGTTTTAACCACAATATTAAAACCTTTCCTGGATCACTGCAGAGTTGTTGGTTCTGATTTCTGAATGACTTTAATATAATCTAATTGGGGTTTCAGGGGAGATTTCAGAGTCGGTAATGACATGCTTTGAAGGAGAGGCTGAAGGTTGCCTATTACTACTCAGGTAGTTGGTATAAAAATCTCTAATTAAGCATTTCCCTTTATGTGCAGCACTCTTGTCCATGTGTTCCTCCCTTGCCACCTGGAGTCTACATCTGGGTTAAGCACCTTCCTTGTCCTAATATGCACACACTGTACCATGTATATCCCATCTCTGCCGGAGCATCCTCATCCCATGTGATGATTTTACTTTGCTTTCAAAGCCCACTAGACTGCAAGTGCTTCGAAGGCCTGGGTCCAAGCATTTCCTGCTCACTACCTGCTCAGTACGTACTTACGCAAAGAAAGTACTGCTTAGCTGGAGAGCGTCCCCGCCCTCCCTGCCCCTGCCTTATTCCCTAAGGGGATTTAATGTTTATAGAGAAATTGAGAAAACCACCCTGAAGTTCAAAGAGGCAACAACAGCCCAATCACACATCTTATACCCCAGAGCCGCTGAGACTGAAGATGATCCTCTATGAAACAGTCTAAAACCTGCTGCTGGTACTCACTCGGCCCAAAGGCTGGCTTCATCTACACATCTGACCTTAGGTTTGAATTCCTAATGTTTGTTAACATGCAAACTGGGTGAGACTGACTGACACAAGTTTAGTCGATATATCTGTTTTTACTGTTTAATCACTTGGCAACAAGCCTTCAAGTTCTAAAGTCAAAAAGCTTTCAAAAAGATTAAAAATGCCATCACACACAGAGCCACTCAGATGAACACCACCTTTGCTTCTTGTACAGCTCCCGTCAGTCACCACAGTCACTCTCTACTTTTTGTGGATATGCTTCTGGATAAATAACGTAAACTAAATGCCTTTGTACCTTGACCTTGCATGATGTACTGAACTACTGAGCACATTTCCCCTCAGGCAACCTTGAAAGCTAGATGATGCTATCATTCGATTCTTCATTCTTACTCCTCTGCTCAAGTGCCCTCAAGATGCTAATCTACAGACGCTATCTGAAATTTGAGCCAACACTCTCCCAACACAAACTCCAAAGTCACAAATGTACAGTGATAACTTATTAGGTTATCTTCTGATTTTATAATAACTGAATTATGGGAAAACTACCAAGGAAAAAAGCATGAATTGGCTAAGGTGAAATATACCTGAGAAGTCTATGTTCACATCTATTCATTTCTCTCCCACATTAACTCCTTTACTGTCAGGTAGGACTGTCACATAGGTCAGGCAAACAGTAGGTTTACTTGGGTATGTGCCACATATTTCTAGATGTTGTGTAAAAACATTTCACCCTAAGTAGAACTGAGGGTCTATAAGTTAAAGTGCTGTGTTTATTTCAGATATAATACTTGGACCAGGTAAACATGTAAAACGCTTTCATAATTAAAGCCCTTTGGCTCACTAACACATTCTGGGTTATATCTCCCCCTTTACGATAATGTACAGTAAGAATTTCCCCCAAACTCACCTTTGAATTTGTCTGTGTCTTTGTCTCTGACTAGCCGTACACTCCTTATGCTGAGATCCTTAAAGATAGCATCTATGTCGCCCTGAACCGTATTAAAAGGTAGATTTCCTACGTATGCTGTGTAGGGGGGCTCTGTGGGCAGCTCCTTCTGGCTACGGGAACCATGGCCACCAGCACTGCCGCGGGACCTAGAAAATGAAACAGATTTCAAGTCTGCCCATGTGTTCCAGTCCCAGATCAGGAACAATAAAAATGTCTTCTAGTGGGCTACACCACCCAGGTGAAACACTTCTCTCTAATGTACAATAACATCACCTGGAAATAAGAGTATTCCAAGTATCATTTTATGAAAAAAGTGTCTCTTTTGAGAGACAAATGTCCACAAAACCATAGAATCTATGTAAATCAAATCCAAATTTAATACTTACTCCTAATGGTCTTCTCACATTCACACTGAATCAGCATCTGCAAAGTGTTTAATGCCTAAAACCTAAACAAATGCCTTCCCCCACACTCAGTAATACTAATACATACAT
The DNA here is from genome assembly GCA_004026545.1 of Mormoops blainvillei. Lineage (NCBI taxonomy): Eukaryota > Metazoa > Chordata > Mammalia > Chiroptera > Mormoopidae > Mormoops > Mormoops blainvillei. The sequence continues at coordinate 4,640 of PVJD01003428.1, read as the reverse complement.
AAACGGACTGTCCAGAGTCATTGTGTTGGACTCAGGAGGGATTACTGAAGCTGCTGAAGTTTAATGTATTAACAATACAATTGTTTCTTGCTATTATCTGGCTATGGATAATAATACTCTATATGGTGCATAGTACTTATGCCTTTAAATTTCAATACCATTTCCTCAGACGTAACAAGAGTGGTTTAATTGTCCTTGGTTACAGCTAAAAAGTGGCAAAGGCAGGACCTTGATTGTGCTTCATCACTGCTAATTTGCAGAGGTATCAGTTTAAATCCCAGCTCTGCCACTTACTAGCCATATGATCTAAGAAGCTCACCGTCTCTAAGCATTTATTTGTGAAATTGCATTAATATTAATAAAGAACTTGAATTATTGAGAAATAACCAATATGAGGTGCTTCAAACACTGCCTAACAGGCAGTATATATACACAGACTAACCAGTAGTAGTACAATTGCCACCCACAACCTGAGGTTAAAAATGTTTTACACATAATAAGTGGGGCCATTTGTCCAAATCCACAGAATGTACACCACCAAGGGTGAACCCTAATGTAGCTGGACTGTGGATGACAATGACCTTATCAGTGTAGAGGTTCACTGACTGTAACAAATGTACGACTATTGTGCAAGCAGGGGAGGCTGTACTCGTGCAAGGGCAGGCTGTATACAGGAACTCTATAATTCCTGTTCCGTTTTGCCGTGAACCTAAAGGTACTCTAAAAAGTTCTATTAAAATGAATGAATGAATGAATGAATGAATGAATGGGAAGGGGAGCTATTCTTTACATTAATAAGAATGTCAGCTAATAAATGCAGAAGAAATCATGTGTTCGTAATTAGAAGATTGCTGCTCGGCAATGTAGTTAGCAGTAACCGATTCAGGCCAGGCTCATCAACGGATGCCAAAACCACTGACAAACTGGTTTTGTTGGGAACAAGACATTCACATGATCTCAAATTATTACCCCATAGATTATTAATCTCAAGGGGGAAAAAGTTCTTTCTCAAATAGGAAAATCTGGCAGCCACCACCTTAACCAGGTAATTGAACTCAGTAACACTAATAATGGAACAAGTCTACATTATATTACCTGCCTTCTATATTGGTGCAGATTCTTCAAATATGTCAGCAAGGAAAGACAAAAAGGTAGAGAGACTAAAAATGAAATATGAAAACCAATGCTATGGACCTGGCTAGTGTGGCACAGTGGACTAAGCGCCGACCTATGAACCAAAAGGTCACCGGTTCAATTCCCAGTCAAGGTACATGCCTGGACTGCAGGTCAGGTCCTCAGCTGCGGTCATGCGAGAGGCAACTAATCAATGTTTCTCTCCCTCTATTCCTCCCTTCCCTTCCCCTCTAAAATAAATAAATAAAATCTTTAAAAAAGAAGAAGATAAAAATACCCCCAATACTGCATGTGTTCTTTGGGTCCTGAAATAAACAGCTTTAAAAGAAAAAGCAGATGGAGAAATTTAAATATGGCATATACAGATTACTCTATCAATGTTAAATTTCTTACGAGTGACAACTGGTATTGCAGTCAGCAAAGTGCCTGTTCTCAAGAGACTTAGAATAGTCAGGGATGAAGTGTCAAGACAGCCAACATTCACTGGATTTTCAAAGGGTTCAGCATAAAGGATAGGTGGGCATGTATGTATAATAAAGCAAATGTGAAACTTGTTAAAAATCTATCAGAGTACATTGTGTCATTCCTTTGACTTTAGTGTAGATTTGAAAAATTTTCAAAATAAAATGTTTGGAGAACACAGGAGAAAAAAATTAAAAAAGGAGATAAAAAGAAATATTTAAAATACATGAATCTTATCACAACAAAGATCTGCTCAAAGTCATCCTTTTTGCAGGGTAATTACGAATACTAGTCTTGGAAAGCAACCTGATTTCCATATATTGCTAGAATGTCATGAGAGAAATTCCACACCTTCCTTGAAATAAATTCCAGGTAAATATTTGGTAATATGTATCATTCTTAAAATTAAAAAAAAAATTTATTGATTTTAGAGAGAGGGGCAGGGTGGGGGGAGAATCATCAATTTGTTTCCCACTTATTTATGCATTCATTGGTGGATTCTTGTATGTGTCCTGACTGGGGATTGAACCCATAACCTTGGTGTATGGGGATGACACTCTAATCAACTGAGCTACCCTGCCAGGGCTAAGTATCATTCTTTAAGACAATATTTTTCTGAAGCAGAAGAACCAAGCCACGATGTAATTCTCAGAGGGTAAAAATTTTAAGTTTAATGACTCAGAATTCTGTTACTTCTCAATAGAAGTATTAAGTATTATTCTGCTTTCTGTTGTAAGAACACCAGAAAAATAGGTTTATAAGTGAACTGCATTCCACTTCCCCCTCTCTAAAGCTTGGCAAATGTGACTCATTTTTGACACTACTGATAGCACACAACTGTTACTATCTCAATAACCATAAAACCTAAATTATTTTCAGTAAGATACTCTTGGGAACTGGATACTCAATACATAAACATATGGAAAAATGTCAAAATGGAGAATGAATAATAATAAACACTTTAAATTAATTCATGCAACATTCATTAAATATCTGGATGGAAAACAATCCCTGGCCTTCAAGCAGTTCGCAACTAAGTAGAACCTATAACACAAAAATAACTATATGCATACATGCATGTTTGTGTGTATGTACATATATAGTAAATTCTCACTTATTATTGATTCTGCAACTTTACGCAAAATAACATGTAACAAAACCCATTTTACCATAGGCTAATTAACACAAACCAAGAGTGAAGTTCCTATAGCATCACCTCATTGTTAAGAAACTGCTGAATGAAATGAAGTTATTTGAGGACCTGTTGTAGAATATAGGCAAAAAGCAAAAATCTACAATGCTTAAAAAAAATTTAAGGCTAAGGGGGAGATACAAAGATGATAATTTCCATGTGTATGACTGATGAATCAGGAAAATGGAGGTAGGAAGGCTTGCTAAAGAGTATATTAAATGTATATATGAGAACTTATGGAGAGTGATCCACGCAGAACAGAAGAGATAGAGTCCCATGACCTCTGACTGAAAACAGAGAACCAGGAGAGCTCTCATAAGGACTGCCGCCGCCTGGGTGAATGGTAATAAGATGATGGGGACGCTAATAAGAAGGCAGTTGGCTAAAAACCCAGCTTTGGGAAGATAGAAGAATTCCATTTCAGGAAAGAAGTATTTTAAAGAACTAGAGATGTGGAAACAAATAAATTAACCCAAATACAACAACTTGCTAATTTCATCCTAGTCGCACAAAACCACCAGTGGCTTAACACTCTAGATCAGCAATTTCCAACTGGTGTGCCTCAAAAGTTTTTAAAACATGAAATGCCTGACTATTTGGTCAGGAGCACTGACCTTTTCCCCTTAGGTTGTCCAAAAAAAAAAAAAAAGAGGAGGAAAGAAAGACAACAGCCTCTAAAACAACAGCCATCCAGTGTGAATGAATCAAAATTAAAGCTATTTTTGCCCTGACAAGTGTGGTGCAGTTGGTGCAGAATCATTCTGCGAAGAAAAGGTTGCTGGTTCAATTCCTGGCCAGGGCACATGCCTGGGCTGTAGATTCCATTCCAGGCTGGGGTGTGTACAAAACACAATTGAGACATTTCTCTCCCTTTTTCCCTCCCTTCCCTTCTTTCTAGAAAATAAATATTTTAGCCTTGGCTGGTGTGGTTCAGTGGATTGAGTGCCAGCCTGTGAACCAAAGGGTTGCCACTTCGATTCCCAGTGAGGGCACATGCCTGGGTTGCGGTCTGGGTCCCCAGTCGGGTGCAAGAGGCAACGGACTGATATATCTCACACCACTGATGATTCCCTGTTTCTCTCTCCCTCCCCCTACAAATAAACAAAATCTTTAAAAAAAAAAAAGTTAAATATTTTAAAAGATTATACCTATTTTTTGTGAGATCGGCAAAAAAAAATAAATCTATTTTTTGGTATGCTGCAGAATTTTAGTAATTAGTTCATGTGTGCCATGAAATAAAAAGGCTGAAAATTGCTGCTCTAACCACTTTTAAGAATTACTGAAGCAGTCCTAAATAATACCCTATCTGATGTAGTCAGTCTTACAGGATTCAAGCATTTTTAAGCTTTTCATTGAGCAGTTCACTGAAGATACTGCAGGGCACTGCAACTGGAGCCATCTGGGTAATTTCAATTTATCCACTCTAACATTGATGAAGCATCTAGTGTGTCAGCAACAGAGCGACAAATCCCAGAGAGTGCATATACATATAATAAAATACACATTCTGTTATCAAATAAAATCAACTGTCAGAAAATTCTTTGAGCTAATATAAGTTTAGGGGTAATTATTAACTAAACAAATAGGCTGTATTACATGAAAGCACTTCCTAAAACAGGTTAAAAATAACACAAAAAAGACTCACTTGAGACCTTAGCCTGGTGTAGGACATCCTCCAAATCACTTCTGTGCATCAAGTGTCCTTGTCTGTTATATTTCAAATCTTTATTTTATAAAGAAGTTTAAAATTGATCATAAAAACACTTCATAAACACTGATTGCTTTATAAAAGTTTAATGAAAATTCTGACATGTTATAGGAAGACTACACTCGCTCAAGGTTATACTGTTCA